>OZ019981.1:2369511-2449422 GCA_963970395.1 Ephialtes manifestator
TAACCCCCAAAATTTCGTCCGTTTTCGCGTATCTCGCACCGTTTCCGAGATATCGCAAAAAACGTATTTTATTGTTGCAGGGGGGTCTGTTTCACCAAGTTGATAAGCCACTGGCAAACCTTCAATTTGTACGCTACAAGTGGGTTACCAGCACGGTGAAACTGACCCTCCGAGCCGACAAAATGCGTGTTTTTGCGATATCTCGGAAACGGTGCGAGACACGCGAAAACGACTAAATTTTTTAGGGGTTTAATAAAGGGATATAACTGACCATGTAAATATTTTTCAGAAGGATCAGAGACCTCATCGGAGTTCGGGGAAAATGGCCATGTTTATGACGTTGACGGCGACGACGATGACCCTGTGATAGTGGCTGTGATAGAAACAGCTCGCGCAGTGGATGGGTTAGAAGCAATACAACATGCTGCAAATTGTAAGTCTTCGGGATTTTAATGTATTGAGCAAAATCATTTTTTTCGCTGTCCCTATTAAATATGTTTCATTTTAATAGTATCGAACCAACGCACCCAAGAAGAAGAAGCATCAGCAGTTACGTCAAATGCTGGAAATATCCCGTCTGTTGAGACAAGCAGGGGGAATGACCGTATTTATGATGTCGACCATGGAGACTAGAGTAAAGGAGGACGAACTGGCCTATAAAACGATACAAAAGCGCGTCCGTAAAATTGGATACAATTTTGTTTCGCTGCTTGTACGTTAGGGGCGCTGTTATTAAGTAAGACCACCAGTCTGAAGTGAGTCGAATTGAAAGAAGAAGAAGAAGAAGAAGAAGAAGAAGAAGATCCCCACAATAGCACGTTGATTTTTTTAACAAATGCATCTCACTTCCCTGAATGATCTACCCGATGACTTTTTTCTTCGATTAAATGTTTTGATATATTCCTTTGAAAGTGATGGCCACAAAACGATACGTCTATCCTGTCGTACGGCGTCCGGTGCACCGTACACGGTATTTCGTATGGCACCCTGTGCACCATACACGGTATACTGTACGGCACCGTAGTACAAAATAACGCGTGCATTATGTCAATCAATTGATTAATACTCATGCGTAAGATATAGCTAGCGGACACCGTATTTATCGAATTACGATTGTTAATGAACATTTCGGTCTAGATAAGTGAGATTGAATTTCGAATTACGGATAATACAACGATTCGATGGAGAAGTGCGTTAAGTTAAAGCGTTCGTGTCCCAGAGGTCGACGGATCGAATCTTTATGACAGAATTTTTTTTTTTTTGACAAATGTTTTACTTTTTCTAATAAAAAAAAATTTGAGGTGGTGTTTGCAATGTCTAATAAAAGAAATTTTGCTTTCTTAAAAAAAAAAAGCTGTCATAAGGATTTGATCCGTGGACCTCTCGGTCACAAACGCCCTAACTTAACGCGCTTCGCCATCGAATCGCTTTGTTACCCATAGTTCGAAATTTAATCTCACTTATCTAGACTAAAATTATCTTTAACAATCGTAATTCGATAAATTACCTGTCGCTAGCTACATCTTACGCATGAGTATTAGTCAATTGATTGACAAATGCATGCGTTTTTATTTTGTACGGCCTGTCTTCGGCCGAGGAGGGGACACCAACTCGATGTTATTATGCATCTCGGGATGTGCAGAGCGTAAAATTACCGTTCAAGATACAGATAAAATACAACAACATTCTCGCGATGCAAATTTGTAAAAAAAAATAGCCAAATACTTGTTTTTACTGGTTTGTCTGAAAAGGCCAGTTGAAAAGTGCGCGGCAACGGGCATTTTGTCTGAAAAGGCCAGTTGAAAAGTGCGCGGCAACGGGCATTTTGTCTGAAAAGGCCAGTTGAAAAGTGCGCGGCAACGGGCATTTTGTCTGAAAAGCCAGTTTAAAAGTGCGCGGCAACGGGCAGTTTCCGGTCGAAAATGTTTCGGTCGAAGTTTGACTTCTTTGACGGTATACCGTGCGGCACCCAGTGCGCCGTAAACGGTATACCGTACGGCACCCAGGCACCGTACACGGTATATCGTACGGCGCCCGGTGCACCGTGCATGGTATACCGTACGCCGGCACGCAATATACCGTACACGGTATATCGTACGGCACCCAGTGCACCGTACACGGTATATCGTACGGCGTCCGGTGGACGGTACGCGGAATACCGTACGGCACCCGGCACACCGTGAGACGGTATATCGTACAGCGTAATTTTTCGAGTCCGTTTTTTGAGTGATTATCTATGCTTTTGCTGGGATGTTCTATTCGCTTAATAGTGAAGGGCATTTGTATCCTCGATAATGCGTTACTTGACATGGGCTTCAGATATCGTATGCGATGTATACCGTGTCACGGTATATACACGAAGTATACGCTGAATAGTGCGATGTTGTCGATGGACACTTTTTTTTAACTAAAGAAAAGACCAAAGGTTTGGTGTTTGTCAAAGACTCTTTTGATACAAATTATAACGAAACATAAAATTCGCGTGAAATTAACAATTTTTAATTCTTTGTACCATTACAGTTTCTTTGGCATCTCATAATTACTCTGCTAAACGTAATATTCACTTGTAATCTACTTTAAGCTGTACGCTATATTCAAATTTCAAATACCCGCTATCACCGCATTACGTTGCTATCTTCACGTTTAGTGACGCCGCCATTTTGGACTTTCGTGTTTACCGCGCCGCCTATAGGCATTTTTTAGAAACATTTATGTATCCAGTTTTACGGACGCTCTCGCAAGCCCTGTTCGTCCTCCTTTACTCTAAGCTCCATGATGTCGACGATGACCCTGTGATAGTGGCGGACATAGAAACAGTTCGCGCTATGGATGCATTAGAATCAATACAACATGCTGCAGATTGTAAGTCTTCGGAATTTTAATCTATTGAACAAAATCATTTATTTCGCCTCCCCTGATTAAACATATTTCATTTTTATTAGCATCGACACAACGCAACCGAGAAGAAGAAGAAGCATTACCAGCTACGTCAGATGCTGGAAATGTTCCGGCTGCTGAGGCAGAAACAAATTGTAAGTTTGAAATTTTCTACTGAATTTTCAAATATCTAATGAGCTTCAGCGAAATAACATTTTAAAATTTGAATAGCCGACCGAGGAGCCCTCGAAGAAGAAGAAACTGATTTGCATGATGACGACAATAATTCACCAGATGAGGAGGGTGAAACAGGTCATACCGCAAATTGTAAGTTTTCAAAATTTTTCAATGAATTTCAAAGAAAAGGCTAAATTAAATAATAATAAGTAAATAAAATTTACATATCAGTAGCTGGACCGACTGGTTTACGCAATGATGGAAATGATCCTTTCGTTACCGACACTGAGGCTCTCGAGGACGCCGTAGAAGAAGATTTCCCAGAAAACCAATTAGCGATATACGAACATGGTACGGAAATTTGGCAAGAGGAGGAACCAGCGCAAGACAATGACGCGTGGTTTGAAGGTCTTATAAGATAGGGTTATTCAGGTAAATAATCGGAAGTGTTTTGTGTTACGATATCCGACAACTATGCTGCGTTCTGTAAAAGAATAGATATAATTTATTCAAAATAAAAAATACAAAAATTTAGACTGTCTATTTTCTTCAGGAATTCAGCAAGGCGCTGGAAAGCGTCGAAACCTACCGCCGTACAACGAGTTACAACCACCGGGTATTCGAATCGAGATAATACAAGAGACTGTGCGGTATTTTAAGCGATTTCAACTTCGTGGTCGCGAGACGACTTTACGTATTCGGAAACCGCCTCCGGAAACTAGCGGATGAGCTGGCTCGAAGGAGCATTCAATGATCTCCTTACCCATATCACTAACTCTTGCGAGGGTGGGGATTATGTAGGAATATCATTCAGTGCGAGTAATTTGGCACACGCCCCGTATGGCTTTCTTTTCGCCCTGCCCGCGATTATGAGTTTCGAGATATATGGCAGCTTATAAGTAGTGTTGCTCAGAGTTCAGAATCGTTCGACCTCAATGATGAATGCAATATAAAAACGTGTATTGTGAAAGGTGTCGAGGGCCGCGGTCGACGAAAAGGTTTAACACACGAAGGTGTAGCAAAACGATCTATTTTAACGATATCTAACAACGACAATTTATGCTTACCACGCTCGTTAGTGGCTGCCCTGGTACACGCGGAACGGGGTGAAATTCGCACGGGAGATTTACATACTAAATGGCAACGGATGAGGCAAATAAATGGTTCAGCTCAAAAATCTGCAGCGCTTGAGCTTACACGACGTGCAAATGTCCGAGTACCGAAAAATGGTTGTCGAGTGAATGAAATCGCTCAGTACCAAGATTACTTGGCGCAAGACGGAGTCGCGATTGTCGTTTTTGAGTTTTTGGCTTTAGGACGCCGTAATAGGAAATCCATCTTCAATGGTACGAAAACAGTCTTGGATGCTGTAGGCCAGATTCGGCACACGCTATATATACTGTATTATGAGCGCTCACATCATTTCCAGCCAATCCTTAATCTTAGAGGCGCAGTAGGAAGCACGGGCTTTTGCACATCGTGTGATACATTATATCTTAGATTAGATCATAGATGTGCAGGTAAAAAAAAAAGATGTTCTCGATGTCTCGGAACGCCTCCATGCGATCCACACACCAGCGATACGATTAGATGTGTGGCATGCAATCGCGTTTTTTTCGGGGAGACATGCTTGAAAAATCACAGAACAGCCGATCCAAAAAATAAACCGAGTGCTTGCGCTAGCGTTAAGCGTTGTCCCGACTGTTTTGCCACGATCAGACCTTTAGTGAGGAAGAAAAAGCACGTGTGTGCCGTAGGTTATTGTCCAACTTGCAAATCAGACCAGGCATACAATCATTTGTGTTTCATGAGGACTCTCCCAAACGATAGAGGATTCCAGAACAAGATCTTTATCTTCTATGATTTTGAAACACAGCAGTGTACGTCCCTGGAGGGGTCAACAGATACGTTCGTACATGAACCAAACCTTTGCGTAGCTCAACGCGTCTGTACAAACTGCTGCGATAATGACTCTATAGCAGAAACATGCAAATTTTGCAGTGTACATGAGTTTGTATACAACCATAACCCCGTAGCTCAATTGGTAGAGTTAGCTATGCAAGATATAAAGGGGTTTTCTGGGACGATTTTAATAGCCCATAATGCGGGAGGATTCGACGCTCAGTTTATCCTGCGTTATTTTATCAATGAAAAAAAGACACAGCTGCCGTCGATAATTATGAACGGGACGAAAATTATAACTATGCGTATCGGAAAACTCGTGTTTCTTGACAGCCTGCACTACTTTCACATGTCTCTGAGCAAACTCCCAAAATCCTTTGGATTAACCGATGCTCTAGCTAAAGGTACTTTTCCTCACCTATTTAATACACCGGACAATCAGTATTATGTAGGAGAATTGCCATCGATGGAATATTATTCACCCGATAGTATGTCAACAAGTGTGCGCAATGATATCATCACCGTGGTATCAGCAATTGAAAAATGGGGGTTATGTGTTTGATTTTCAAAAAGAAATCGTGGCCTACTGTAAGAATGATGTTACAATATTAAGACAGGCCTGTATGGTTTTTCGGAAAATGTTCATAGCCGTAGGCTCTGTTTGCCCATTCGATGAGGGCACGACGATAGCCTCCGCCTGCTTTCGAATATTTCGGAAAAATTTTCTTAAAGCTGACGCGATCGGCATTATACCTAGAAACGGATACAGATGGGCTAATAACCAATCGAAAAAAGCAGTTAGTTGGCTTGTATGGATGGAGCATTTCCTTGGGCAACGTATTATGCACGCAGGACGATCACGCGAGTTCAAGCTACCTCAGGATTTAACGGTTGATGGCTATTACGAAACCCCTACTGCTATGCATGTATTGCAGTTCCACGGATGTTACTGGCATGGCTGTCCGAAACGCTTCCTGGTAAACAGAGATCAGGTCCAGGGCGATGGTGTATCCCTGAACGAGCGTCACGAGAGAACGATAGCTTTGGCTTATAAGATATGAAGTAGTGGTTACGCTCAGACGGAAATTTGGGAGTGCGAATATGATCGTATACTTGACACAGATGAACAAATGCGAGCACTCGTACGCGATCACGCTTTAGTTACAACAGAACCACTTAACCCTCGCGATGCTTTTTTCGGTGGTCGTACAGAAAACATGGTCACACTGTATGATGTTAAAGACACTGAACAGATACGGTACGTCGACGTGTGCTCGTTATACCCCTATATATGTAAATACGGTAAATTTCCCGTGGGGCACCCGAAAGTGTATGTAGGTGACGAGTGCATGGCGTTAACAGGCCCTGATAATAATGATCTCACAAAAGTTGAGGGTCTTGTTAAGTGCGTTGTGTTACCACCACGCAATCTTCATCATCCAGTGCTACCGGTGCGTATGCACCAGCGTTTGATATTCGCGCTATGCCGTAGTTGCTGTGAAAGTATGAATCAGGAAGAGTGTACGCATGAAAGGACTGCAGAGCGCGTATTTAACGGTACATGGGTAGTCGATGAATTGCGAAAAGCCGTATCATGTGGATACAGGGTGGTACGCGTAGAGGAAATCTGGGAATATGAAATAACACAGTATAATCGCGATACACGTTCAGGAGGGCATTTCTCTGGTTATATAGATACATTTCTAAAAATTAAACAAGAATCCAGCGGTTGGCCTACGACGTGTGTGTGCGATGAAGAAGCGCAAGCAAAATACATCGCTGATTTTGAGCGTTCTGAAGGGATCAAACTGGCTCGTGAGGCGATAACAAAAAACCCTGGGTTGCGCCAAGTAGCTAAATTGTGTCTCAACTCTTTTTGGGGAAAGTTCGGACAGCGCGAAAATCTACCCCAAACGGCGATAGTTTCAACGCGCTCCAAGCTCATGGAATTATTGACCAGTCCAGAGTACGAAATCACGGGTATCTTGCCAGTAAATCATCAAATATTGTATGTCAGCTACATAAAAAATGACGAGGCCGTAATCCCGTCAGGCATAGCGAATTCTGTAATTGCTGCGTATACAACAGCTCAGGCTCGTTTGAAACTGTACAGTTATCTGGAACGTCTGGATCGGAGGGCGTTGTACTGCGATACCGACTCGGTTATTTACGTGACTAAGAATAATCCTACCGAATATGAACCTCCTACAGGACCGCTTTTAGGGGATCTTACCGATGAACTAGAACCAGGTTGCTATATTAAATCTTTTGTTTCCGGAGGGCCTAAATTTTATTCATTCATAACGTGCGCACCCGACGGTACTGAAACCGAAGTTTGTAAAGTAAAAGGTATTTCGCTCAATTTTGCAAACAGTCAATTGATTAATTATAATTCAATCCGCTCCTACTTAGTCGGGGACAAGGTAGAACCTATCGAGTTAAAATTTGACGCTATTCGTCGTACACCGTTTCATCAAGTCGTCACGCGTACAGAAAAAAAGAAATGTAAGCCGTCGAGCGTCAAACGAAGACATTACGGCGAATACGGTTTTTTACCGTATGGATACAAGGAGTAATCTATATTATCAAAATGTACATAGTGTAAAATATTCATCTGTTATTGTGAAATAAAATGATTTTATAATTATTTTTACTGACCCGAGGCTTTATCATCCATAGTAGTATGATAAATTTACTCATTCGTAGAGATGGACACGCGTTGGAAACATCCCTGGACCTCGATGATCTGTGGACCCACAGGTTGTGGTAAGACGTATTTCGTGAAAAAGTTCTTGAAATTTATTTCTCGTATGAACAGCGTGCCATTCGAGAGAATTATTTTCTATTATTCCGAGTGGCAACCTGCATACACGGAGTATGGTACATCAATAGAATTTCACGAGGGTTTACCTCAGAGTGCAGATTACGCAAGCGACCCGCGCGCAAAACTCATAATAATTGACGATTTGATGCGTGAGGCATCGAACAATAGTGTCATTGACCTTTTCACGAAAGGTAGTCATCATAAAAATCTGAGTGTTATTTTCATCACGCAAAACCTATTTCATCAGGGCCACGGGCAACGTGATATTTCGCTGGATGCCAACTATATCGTGGTTTTCAAAAACCCTCGTGATCGCGCTCAGATTCAACATCTTGCATGTCAGGTATATCCGGAAAACCCGCGCTTTTTACAAGAGGCCTATCACGATGCAACATCTAGGCCTCACGGGTACTTGCTGCTCGATTTGAAACAATCAACACCTGATAATTGCCGATTCTGCACCTCTATTTTTCCCGATGATCTTCATCATTTCGTGTACGTACCACGAAAAAAGTTAAAAAGCAGCTGCAATTCAGTTGAACTGCCAGTACTGCGGGTGTAATGGCATCTAAAGGATCGTCGCGTCACAATAAAGTAATTGCTATATTGAAAGCGTTCAAGCAATCGAATACGGTGTACAGGGAGCCTAGCTCATCACAATCAAATTCAAGCACTGTTCATTGTTTTTGTCAGTGCGCTACGTACATTCTTAAGGGTAGTACACTACCGAAGTCCTTGCGCGATACAATTCAGTTAAAACGAGTGATACAACGAAAGTATTGGTAGTTCAACACGAGTGATGGCACAAAGAGGTTCACCGCTCTGCAAGAAGCACATAGCAATATTGCAAGCTCTCCAACACCTCAATAAGGAACAGCGTGAAGCTGTTTTACGTAAAGCAGATTCCGGCATCGTCCGCTGCATTTGCGAGTGCGCCTTGAACGTTCTATGCGGTAACGTACCTCTGAAGGACGCTCAAAGGAAAAAGTTACGGCGACACGCCCCCGTTCTTCGCCGTTTAGCCTCGAAAAAAGGGTGCTGGAAGAGTAAGAAACGATTCGTTGTACAGAGTGGAGGGTTCTTGCCTCTCTTACTAGCACCAATACTAGGCACCGTTCTGTCGAATTTGATTGGCCGATAATGGAGCACGCCAGAAAAATGGTGCTCGTACCTGACGAGAATTTATCTCAACTGGACGCACAGCGTCATCGTCAACCAGTTCTTGGTACAGATACGCCACGAATTGTACAAGGTATTGACGCCGTGCTAACCAGGCTGGACGCCGAGATGAATGAAATTTTGAATTCTAATACATACAAGGATGAGCGTGAGAAGTGGTGCGCCTATTTGACTGTGCTACAACGCTATCTCCATTTCGTCGATGACGAGAGAGCTGAGCAGTACCGTACACTTATGAAGAATAAAGATAGTGTAGAAAAAGTACCGCGTAAAGAAAAAGACACGAGTGAAAGCATGAACGATTCCATTATCATTGAGAGTATTCCAACTAAATTCCGCAATAAAGCTAAACTACTGCTCCGACGTTTGCGTGATGCGTCATCAGCTCAATTTTCTTGGGATACTGCCGGCGTTGTGTCTATCAGTGGAAAGCAGATTAAAGACTCGAATATTGTTGATCTTGTGAATGATGCCATGAGGGCGAGAAAAGTACCCAAACCAATAGGGCGTAGTGCGTTCGCCAAATACCTGAGATCGATGCAAACGCCGCGGGAATTCATTGGTAATGATGAGCTGTGGCTGGAATCGAGGGCTAATTCGACATTACGACATTCACAGATCGATGACTGTAGCAGCAGCAGTAGCAGCAATAATGAGAACGACGCTGTTATAAGTCATTCATCGTTTTACAGTGGTAGTGAAAACAGATCAGATCAGAGTGGTGCGGGGTATAATCATAAGAAAAGACGTCTAGCCTGGGCTAACCTCAAATTGTAATCATGAAAACATTGGAAAAAGTGTACTTTAATACAGACCATGAAGCATCGTTTTCTGGTGCCTCGAAATTATTGCGTGTGGCTCGACAGAAGAAAATTTCAAAAGTAAGAACGCAGCAGTGGCTTGAAACACAGGATGCCTACACTAAACACAAACCTGTGAGACATCGCTTTTCGCGTCGTATTTATAACGTATGAAACATTGATGATTTTTGGGAGGCTGATCTTGTCGATCTTCGCTCAATTAAGGATTATAATGACGGTTACGTTTATCTCCTTGTTGTTATCGATGTTCTCAGTAAATTTGCCTGGGTCCATCCTTTACGTGATAAGACTGCTGCAACGGTGGCGAAATAGTTTAATGTCATATTATTGAAAAAAATTAGTAATGGCAGATCACCCGTCTGTCTACAAACAGACAAAGGTAAAGAGTTCGTAGGCGCTGCATTCCAGACTTTCTTAAAGAAAAAAAACATTCAGTTTCGTGTTGCGCGAAATCCTGATATAAAAGCGGCTACTGTTGAGAGATTCAATAGAACGCTGAAAGAAAGAATGTGGCGTTATTTCACATATTCTAGACAAAAACGTTATATCGATGTCCTGCAGAGCATCGTTTCAGCATACAATCATGCCGTGCATAGCAGTATAAAAATGACTCCTGCCTCCGTAACGCTTATGACAGCTGCTAGAGCGCGGTGTAATTTAATGGAGCGTTATAAGAAAACGGACCATTGTTCTCCTAAATATAATGTGGGCGATATTGTACGTATCAGTACTGCAAAGGCCGCCTTCGCGAAAGGTTACGAGGCTGGATGGAGTAGCGAGTTATTTAAAATACATCGGATATCACGCAGTATTTGTCCCGTGACATACATCTTGCGTGACCTTCACGACGAAGATATTGATGGTATATTTTATGAGGCCGAGTTATCGCGGGTACAAACGAGGAAGACCAAAGGCCTGACAAAATGAAGGAAGAGTTTTACATTGTACTACCCAGCAACAGTAGTATGAGTTATTACCCTGATAACTTGACAACACGGTATACCACGCAGTTACCACAATGTGTGTCACTACACGGTAGTTGGGCCGTTTCTTTAGCCGAAATACACATACCCATGACAATTTTGCATATACCACCCGAAGGAGATAGTAATTTTATTAATGTCGTAACGAACATTGCAATACCGAGTACGGGCGCTGACATTGATTTCAGGGATGACCGTGCTTGTGTACCGCCAGGAGTATACCGCAACATAGATACATTACTAGAAACAATTAACGAAATACCATGTGTAGCGGGTCATCTGAAATTTCAGTACGCGCGCAATGGGTATGTTACGGTTGAGCGTATCTGTGAATCATGTAAGAATCAGGAACACGCCTTCTGTTTTTCGGACGTACTAAATAAAGTTTTAGGATTCACTCACTCCAAGGATGTTGTAGTTCAAAGAGAATACAAATACGTTGCCCAGAGACCGGCTAATCTGTCTAACGGATCTCCGAATATGATGTACGTTTATACTGATATCTGTGAACCATATATTACCGGAGATGTGCACACACCTCTGTTACGTGTCGTACCAACTGCGGCTGTTGATAATTGCAATTACGGGTCTGTGAAAATTAGAAGTTTTTCATCACCGCGTTATGTCCCTTTGTTATGCACGAGTTTTCAAACAATAACGATTGATATAAGGGATGAGTTTGGGAATCCAATACCATTCGAGTACGGGACGCTGTCAGTGACGTTACAATTTAAACGCACAGATTAAGTAAACCAAATGGGTGACTACGACGAATACTTCGCTGTGCAAATGGGAGGCGGCGGTGCTCGATCCGGTTATGGCGGTATCAGCCAGGTGTATATAGGTTCACCGAATCAGCGAGGTCACGGTATAGGGAGTTTCTTGGGTGGGCTCTTTCGACGCATAATACCGCTCTTGAAGCAAGGCGCTCGGGCTGTCGGTAAAGAGGCGTTGCGTTCGGGTGTCAACGTCGCCACCGACATATTGGATTCTGGTATACGTCCGAAAGAAGCATTCAAAGCGCGCCTGCGTGAATCAAAAGGCTGAAGAAAAAATTAGTACCCTTATGCAGGGCTCAGGCTATAAAGCTAGTAAAATTAATAAACTGCTTCATTCTCTTGCGGGGCGCGCGACACGACGCATTGGTGTGAAAAAACGAAAGAAGTCCGTGAAGTCGCGAAAACGTTTGGGTAACGTAAATAAGAAGAAACGAAGCAAGAAGAAGACAGTGAAAAGAACGGGTGTCAAGAGAGGTAACAAGAAACCAAGAACAGTGAGGGATATTTTTACATAATTTTAAGTTGGAGATAAAATGGCGTTCCTACACACACACTCGTGTGAGTGTCTAAAATCGGAACTCGAACTATTTACTCTGCCGCCAACCCAGACAACGATTGAGGGAACACATTCAGTGTATTATCAGCCCATCTCGTCGTTGACGGATGATTCACCGATAGAGTTTGTCATACCAGGACAAGGGGATGAGTACATTGACCTTGCGCATACCATGCTGAGCATGCGTATTAAAATAGACGCACCGACTACAAAGGAGGGTACGAGTATTGTAGTAGGACCTGTCAATAATCTTATGCACTCAATGTTCAACCAGGTCGATGTATTTCTGAATCAAAAACTTGTATTCTAATAATGCTTATGCGTACAGAGCATCCATTGAAACACTCTTGAATTACGGTCCTGGTGCGAAAAACTCGCATCTTACGAGTGTACTGTGGTATAATGATACAGCGGGTAAAATGGACGACCTGGCCGAAGGTAATAACGGTCTTACAAACCGAAGAACCGTGCTAGGAGCTAATAAAACGGTCGATCTCCTCGGCCATCTGCACTGCGATATCTTCAATCAGGAGCGATTTTTGTTAAACGGTGTTGAAATGGGACTCCGTCTCGTGCGGAGCAACAATGCTTTTTGTCTCATGAGCCCTTCGAAAAATTGCACGATACGAATCACCGAGGCATCGCTACTCGTACGTCGCGTTAAGATAGCTCCCGGTATACTTCTTGCTCATGCAAGAGCCCTGTCTAAATCTACTCCGAAGTACCCTTTGACGCGCGTCGAGGTTAAAGCTATATCCATGCATGCTGGTGTCCACGGTGATACTCTTGATAACGTTATACTCGGTCAGCTACCTAAACGTATAATCATCGGTTTTGTGGGCAGCCCTTTTTTCCCGCACATTTTTATTCAACACAGTGTCGATTCTACACATTGGTTTCTGCACTAAGTGTATCCTGCACACGACGTTTTCTATACATTTTTTAACATCACGCAAGTTTTACAATACATTTCGGTTCTACGCATTTCGATTCTACACATTTATTCCTATACAATCCGTTCGAACACACTCAGTTTACCGCGCAAAGCAATCCACCACATTCTCAAAACAGCACAGCCGTTTCTGCACAAATCTGATTGTACACGCTGTTATTCCCTCACATTTTCATACTTCACGCGCTCTTTACATCACAATTTGATACTACACAGTTCGATACTACACATTGATTTCGACACAAACATTATTAACCACGCGGCAATTACTGCACAATTTTAATATACATCATATCTAAACGAGACTTTTATTTCCAACAAGAGTTTATCCTACACATCCCGTTCCACACGCATACATTGCTGCACACGCTCTTTACTGCACATATCGCGTCGCCACGCCGTCGTTGCCACGCGTTTTTATTCTTCACAAACTATCCGGCACAATTTTTTCCTACACATTTCGATACTACACATTTGTATGTCGGGATCTACTCATGAGAATATCTCCCGTCGGTAAGGTAGAACTCGGAGCATTTTACTCCGGCGACAGAGGTTCTCATTGTCGTGACATCAACATGTGCTGTCGTCATTCGTTGTATATATATATCTACGAACTTAATCAGAGTGAATTATGTGAAGAATACTTACAGACAGCTATTTTTATAATGTTTTTTAGCCGAAAGGAAGGACCTACTAAACTGACACCAATGAAGTGGAAGAATTCGTTAGAAGGAACAATTAACTCTCCGACGAAATTTGAAAGGAAAAATTTCACAAAGATTCATTCCTTGTAACTTTCAGTAGACACCTTCTAACTAAATTGACTGCGTAGGGTTTTATTCTCTTTGAAACAACATTTTTTCTGATCGGTGAGCAGGAATTTCTATTTTAAGCTTCTACGCATAAGGTAATTTTTTTAAATCAAATTCTTCCTGAAACTCTTGCGATGTTGCTTGTAATACCAATTCTTACACTCGTACACTAAAAAATATTGTTACGAAGAGAATGTGACTGCACAGACATTTTGGTCTATGCAAAGTCACACCGGTGTAATTTAAAAACAACCAAGAGTTAAATATAGAAAAACATCTTCACTGACAAACCATTTTTTAGATTTATTGTTTCGTTGAATGGATTGTTCCAGCTTTTTTGTTTTCTGCGAGTAAGTTTGTGGCGAATTTCCAAACTCATAATTTTCATTTGAATTTATAGGAGACAGGTTGTCGGTACTTAATCAAAATCAACAATAAATAAGTGTTTTCCAATGCGTTTTTATTAATATCGCTGGGTCCCCAGCTATACATATATATATATATAGCACATTCTCCTGATCGTAAATATACATATATTTATATTTTCTTATACATAGCAACGTTTCCATATATATGAATTATTATAAATAATTGCTATATATATATATGAATTAAAATAAATCATTTTAAAGGGCGTTTTTAGCGGAATATATAAAGCTTTCTCTATCTCTCTTGCTCCCCGAGTAAAAATTTGTTGGTGTTTGAGATATATAAAAAATATGAGTCAATGATTATGCGTCATTCATGTACCAAATGAGACTATATGTATCGGAAGTTTCGATGAATATGTGTCACTCATGAACGACACATGAACGACGCATATCATTTCAAACATGGTTTACTTATGAGGCACTCACGATTCAAAAAAGTAACTATTTTTCTTTTTGTATTCGAAGGGAATGAATCTCCATTAAGGTTAACTCACGAACTCTTGTCATAAAGACATGTTTTTAAAACTGAAATAGATAAAGATACGGCAAATGTTTCAAACGTTATGCGCCGTTCATTTGTCGTTCATGAGTGACACATACTCATTCAACTTGCAAGAGATACAGTCACATTTGGTATCTGAGCGATGCATAATATTTGTCGCATATTTTTAATATGTCGCAAATACCAACGAATTTGTTTACCGGTCCGGCAATTACATTTGTAAAAACATGTTTGGCAACTTTATTGTCAATATGTATTTTATCGGCAATATAAATAAAATCACGTTTCAAACGTATATCTGATTTGTCGTATCTTTATCTACTTGAGTTTTAAAAACATGTCTTTATGACAAGAGTTCGTGGATTAACGTTGATGAAGATTCATTCCCTTCGAATATAAAATGAAAAATATTTACTTTTCTAAATCGTAAGCGCCACATAAGTTAAATTTAAAAAAAAATTATACGTCGTTCATGAGTGACACATATTCATTGAAACTTACGATAGATATAGTCTCATTTGGTACATGAGTGACGCATCATGTTTGACTTATATTTTTTATATATCTCAAACACCAACCAATTTTTACTCGGGTCTCTCTCGACTACGCAAAGAAAGTTTTCACCCGTCGCTGTATGGGCTCACGACACAACGGACACGTCGTGCTATAGCCACGATGGCGATCGTCGCAACGTGCGCATGCAATCAAATGCCCACAGGGCAGGTACATCGTGGTGGGTCGACGCCTAAAACAAATTGAGCACGGTCTCAACTCAAGATCGGCTTCTTCCTCGCCGTCAGATTCGGCACGAGCACGATGGCCTCGAACGGTTGCCGTTAAGCGCCCTTGTACAAAATCCGCCTGGGCGACGGGTGCCGGTGGTGCATTCGGCACAATAGGCGCAGCGGGCCCCGGTGGTATTGCCACGTTCTGTGGCTCGACTTCATCACCACCATTGGGTTCCAAGACTGAAAATGATAACACAGTACTACTGTCGTCATCGAATGTATCTTTTTTTGTACATTGTGAACAATTATCGTTACAACATGCACAATGAACGAACCCAGATTAAAATCGTTGTCATCTTCGTCGTCGCTGGAAATGATGGCCTCGTCGGGAATATCCTCAACGTCATCAACGTCAACGTTTAACCGATTTTCTGGTACCCTGACTGGTGGCTCGGGGGGATGTTCAGGTTCCACGCGTTGTTGTACTTCGTTGTTATCTGTAACAGTGAAAATACTTGGTTACATAGATAATGAGTATGAGAGAGACAATGAAATTATAAATAAATAAGCATGTAGGTAAGTAGCTCGTTATGAGTACTTTTCATGTGAAATACTCTACATGTTTACCGTGCACTCCATCGTCTTCGGCGACGATTGCAGCGGCCAAGGGGTTGTTATTGCCTCGTGGAAAGTCGGCTCGTGCAGGCAAATCAGCGTGGATCGGTTCATCTCCATGAGCTAAAAAAAATTGAATTTACTGTATTTTGAAGAAAATATAGTGTCTCATGAGTTCCTTGCTCTTTTGTTCAATACCCACCCTGACGCATGTAATCGACGGCCTCCATCGTCCGCCTGTGACGCGGTATTACCGCCAAACGTAGAAACTCGTCTACACTTATTCTACAAATGCAAAAGTTGCGTATCATATAGTATCGAATGTGGCCATTATTCGTACAAAATAAAATGAATATATAACGTAAAATACTAAGATTTTCGTTAGGAATACTGACCGACCCGCGTCCAACTCTTCTTGTTGGTAAGCCAATCTCGCGTCTTCGTGACGTTGCCGAGCTCTACGGCCCCGTCGAATTCGTTCCCCCCGTTGCAATCTCTGAAAATCGATGTTTTGACCCGCAATCAGCGTATTGAGTTTGCCTAGAGCATGGAAAATTGTTTTCTTCAGAAAAATAAAAAGCTCGACACAGCTAGAAATAGTTTGTCAAATATTAAAAATTAATAATAACAATTATACGTACGAAGAAAAATCCAGACATTAGGGTGACTACCCCCAAGCCTCCCACAAATATATTTGTTAAACGTTTCGCAAATATTGTTAGTTCGAGTAGGTGCTCTTCCCACCGATATGACATCGCCCAGGGGAACCCACTGACGACGAAAATAATGCATCATCTGCAGTACTCCTGGATACTGCAATGCAATGCGATCTGCAGTGGCTTCAATAATGACAAGCGCTTCCGCTTGACTTTCGACGGGCAAAAGTGGTATTCCCATAAGCTGCCACAGAATGTCTTTAGGAGCATTGCGTCGAAGAAGGGTCCGCCATTTTTTGAACAGCGCCTGAATAACAAAATATTTGTTAGTGGCCAACCAATAATTATTATTAATATCCGTCTTTATCAGTCGCTGCTCGAAGTTAAACAACGACTATGGGTCTTATTTAAATTGCACTTGTTTTATGAATACGAAAATGTGGGATGAATATATTTAAATAACATGTAATGAATATTACTTTTTCTTACTGAAACATACACTGTGCTATCTTGACCGATATATTTTAATATGTAAATCAAGCAAAAATTTTACTTGGCAATAATGGAACCAACAGCCTCGGGGTGCAGCATTCGGGAAAACGTCGCGTACGGCCGCGATGATGGCTCTCTCATAATCACTCGTAACAACTCGTAAGCCGTTTACTAACCCCGGTGCCAAGTTAGAAAGGAAGCGAAAAACAGCTTTATACATCAAAGTCGTACGTCGTTCGCAAAGAATAAAAGCCACCGGAAAACTCTTAAAAATAAAATTTGTAATATTTGTAATATAAATATATATAAACAAAATTATTACAGGGACATTCAAATCTATACATACCACGCCCATGAATCTTACGTACACGACCAAGAGCTGGCAAGACGTTGGCCGTCCAGGAACAATCTAAATGTAAATTACATTAGACATTACGCAAATGTTTCTTTATATTCCAACAAATATTAAAATTGAATTATATTTCTGTGAGGTTCATAACGATAAAAACAAAACAAAACGAAGTTTACTCAACAACAACAGCAATGACAATGTTAAAAATCGTAATATTTATCATAATTATAATTATATTAATACAAATAGTTACATCAATTATGATGATAATAACAACGATAACAATAATGATAATATTATTGAAAAACTCTTGGTCGTCAATTAAAAAAATAACAAGTATATTGTTCTTACGCGAAACGTGCCATCGAGATATATCTCCACTGCATCTGTCAGCCGTTGCAGCATTTCTTGATTCGCGAAAACAAGTGCAGAATATCCATCGGTAGACCTCGCGCAACCCCGATAGAAATCCCGTACTGGTTCGTACTCGTTGAGCACCCGAGAAAATTCCTGGAGCGTCGGGGGTACCGGCGGGCGTGCGGCTCTCCTCGCATTATACATGCTGCTCGCCATTGAGAGCCGTGTGATGTTGATAGCAGCTTCGGGAAACCTTCGAGGAGAAGATCAACGATGAAAATACAGAAATTATCAATTCATTTGCGATACTATCAGTCGAGGGCACTTACTGCAACGACACGCCACGAAATATTTCGTCGAATGCATTGAGAGTATCACGATACTGACGCAAAACTTCTTCTTTAAATCTTAACTCGTCCAACAACGTGACACTCGGTGGGTGCATATTGTGTCGGGCACGAACTGTCGGAGGACCGCCCGCGACTATCTCTATCGTACCTCGACATCCCGTGCTACTTCGCTCGGTACATCGGTACAGATGTGAATTCGGTCGTTTGTCTAGGTGATAGGTGTAACCACCGAAATAATACACCAACGTGTTGGATTTTTTCCCCGAAAAACGGTGCATTTTCGGGCACGAAACATCAATCCCGCGACTTTATTAATGCAGTATCAGAAATCGGCTTATTTATGTAAACTGCTATATACACTCGCACAATTCGTCAAAGTTAAATGTTTCGATCACACGACACACGATTAAATAATGTATATGCACTGCATCCTCTCACTATGTACACTTATAAACACGTAAACTAGACTGCAATACGTTTGTTTTCCCGCGATTAGTGCGAACTCGATGCAGCGACACTCTCGCGTAGAGCGAGCGATATGGTCGTCCGCATTTAACATTGTCGTAGCGGCATAGAGGTCGTTGAAAACAAAAGTGGCTGCAAGGGCCCCAGCGCGAGGTGCGAAGGTATTTTTTTGTATTTTTTTCAACGACCTCTATGCCGCTACGACAATGTTAAATGCGGACGACCATATCGCTCGCTCTACGCGAGAGTGTCGCTGCATCGAGTTCGCACTAATCGCGGGAAAACAAACGTATTGCAGTCTAGTTTACGTGTTTATAAGTGTACATAGTGAGAGGATGCAGTGCATATACATTATTTAATCGTGTGTCGTGTGATCGAAACATTTAACTTTGACGAATTGTGCGAGTGTATATAGCAGTTTACATAAATAAGCCGATTTCTGATACTGCATTAATAAAGTCGCGGGATTGATGTTTCGTGCCCGAAAATGCACCGTTTTTCGGGGAAAAAATCCAACACGTTGGTGTATTATTTCGGTGGTTACACCTATCACCTAGACAAACGACCGAATTCACATCTGTACCGATGTACCGAGCGAAGTAGCACGGGATGTCGAGGTACGATAGAGATAGTCGCGGGCGGTCCTCCGACAGTTCGTGCCCGACACAATATGCACCCACCGAGTGTCACGTTGTTGGACGAGTTAAGATTTAAAGAAGAAGTTTTGCGTCAGTATCGTGATACTCTCAATGCATTCGACGAAATATTTCGTGGCGTGTCGTTGCAGTAAGTGCCCTCGACTGATAGTATCGCAAATGAATTGATAATTTCTGTATTTTCATCGTTGATCTTCTCCTCGAAGGTTTCCCGAAGCTGCTATCAACATCACACGGCTCTCAATGGCGAGCAGCATGTATAATGCGAGGAGAGCCGCACGCCCGCCGGTACCCCCGACGCTCCAGGAATTTTCTCGGGTGCTCAACGAGTACGAACCAGTACGGGATTTCTATCGGGGTTGCGCGAGGTCTACCGATGGATATTCTGCACTTGTTTTCGCGAATCAAGAAATGCTGCAACGGCTGACAGATGCAGTGGAGATATATCTCGATGGCACGTTTCGCGTAAGAACAATATACTTGTTATTTTTTTAATTGACGACCAAGAGTTTTTCAATAATATTATCATTATTGTTATCGTTGTTATTATCATCATAATTGATGTAACTATTTGTATTAATATAATTATAATTATGATAAATATTACGATTTTTAACATTGTCATTGCTGTTGTTGTTGAGTAAACTTCGTTTTGTTTTGTTTTTATCGTTATGAACCTCACAGAAATATAATTCAATTTTAATATTTGTTGGAATATAAAGAAACATTTGCGTAATGTCTAATGTAATTTACATTTAGATTGTTCCTGGACGGCCAACGTCTTGCCAGCTCTTGGTCGTGTACGTAAGATTCATGGGCGTGGTATGTATAGATTTGAATGTCCCTGTAATAATTTTGTTTATATATATTTATATTACAAATATTACAAATTTTATTTTTAAGAGTTTTCCGGTGGCTTTTATTCTTTGCGAACGACGTACGACTTTGATGTATAAAGCTGTTTTTCGCTTCCTTTCTAACTTGGCACCGGGGTTAGTAAACGGCTTACGAGTTGTTACGAGTGATTATGAGAGAGCCATCATCGCGGCCGTACGCGACGTTTTCCCGAATGCTGCACCCCGAGGCTGTTGGTTCCATTATTGCCAAGTAAAATTTTTGCTTGATTTACATATTAAAATATATCGGTCAAGATAGCACAGTGTATGTTTCAGTAAGAAAAAGTAATATTCATTACATGTTATTTAAATATATTCATCCCACATTTTCGTATTCATAAAACAAGTGCAATTTAAATAAGACCCATAGTCGTTGTTTAACTTCGAGCAGCGACTGATAAAGACGGATATTAATAATAATTATTGGTTGGCCACTAACAAATATTTTGTTATTCAGGCGCTGTTCAAAAAATGGCGGACCCTTCTTCGACGCAATGCTCCTAAAGACATTCTGTGGCAGCTTATGGGAATACCACTTTTGCCCGTCGAAAGTCAAGCGGAAGCGCTTGTCATTATTGAAGCCACTGCAGATCGCATTGCATTGCAGTATCCAGGAGTACTGCAGATGATGCATTATTTTCGTCGTCAGTGGGTTCCCCTGGGCGATGTCATATCGGTGGGAAGAGCACCTACTCGAACTAACAATATTTGCGAAACGTTTAACAAATATATTTGTGGGAGGCTTGGGGGTAGTCACCCTAATGTCTGGATTTTTCTTCGTACGTATAATTGTTATTATTAATTTTTAATATTTGACAAACTATTTCTAGCTGTGTCGAGCTTTTTATTTTTCTGAAGAAAACAATTTTCCATGCTCTAGGCAAACTCAATACGCTGATTGCGGGTCAAAACATCGATTTTCAGAGATTGCAACGGGGGGAACGAATTCGACGGGGCCGTAGAGCTCGGCAACGTCACGAAGACGCGAGATTGGCTTACCAACAAGAAGAGTTGGACGCGGGTCGGTCAGTATTCCTAACGAAAATCTTAGTATTTTACGTTATATATTCATTTTATTTTGTACGAATAATGGCCACATTCGATACTATATGATACGCAACTTTTGCATTTGTAGAATAAGTGTAGACGAGTTTCTACGTTTGGCGGTAATACCGCGTCACAGGCGGACGATGGAGGCCGTCGATTACATGCGTCAGGGTGGGTATTGAACAAAAGAGCAAGGAACTCATGAGACACTATATTTTCTTCAAAATACAGTAAATTCAATTTTTTTTAGCTCATGGAGATGAACCGATCCACGCTGATTTGCCTGCACGAGCCGACTTTCCACGAGGCAATAACAACCCCTTGGCCGCTGCAATCGTCGCCGAAGACGATGGAGTGCACGGTAAACATGTAGAGTATTTCACATGAAAAGTACTCATAACGAGCTACTTACCTACATGCTTATTTATTTATAATTTCATTGTCTCTCTCATACTCATTATCTATGTAACCAAGTATTTTCACTGTTACAGATAACAACGAAGTACAACAACGCGTGGAACCTGAACATCCCCCCGAGCCACCAGTCAGGGTACCAGAAAATCGGTTAAACGTTGACGTTGATGACGTTGAGGATATTCCCGACGAGGCCATCATTTCCAGCGACGACGAAGATGACAACGATTTTAATCTGGGTTCGTTCATTGTGCATGTTGTAACGATAATTGTTCACAATGTACAAAAAAAGATACATTCGATGACGACAGTAGTACTGTGTTATCATTTTCAGTCTTGGAACCCAATGGTGGTGATGAAGTCGAGCCACAGAACGTGGCAATACCACCGGGGCCCGCTGCGCCTATTGTGCCGAATGCACCACCGGCACCCGTCGCCCAGGCGGATTTTGTACAAGGGCGCTTAACGGCAACCGTTCGAGGCCATCGTGCTCGTGCCGAATCTGACGGCGAGGAAGAAGCCGATCTTGAGTTGAGACCGTGCTCAATTTGTTTTAGGCGTCGACCCACCACGATGTACCTGCCCTGTGGGCATTTGATTGCATGCGCACGTTGCGACGATCGCCATCGTGGCTATAGCACGACGTGTCCGTTGTGTCGTGAGCCCATACAGCGACGGGTGAAAACTTTCTTTGCGTAGTCGAGAGAGACCCGAGTAAAAATTGGTTGGTGTTTGAGATATATAAAAAATATAAGTCAAACATGATGCGTCACTCATGTACCAAATGAGACTATATCTATCGTAAGTTTCAATGAATATGTGTCACTCATGAACGACGTATAATTTTTTTTTAAATTTAACTTATGTGGCGCTTACGATTTAGAAAAGTAAATATTTTTCATTTTATATTCGAAGGGAATGAATCTTCATCAACGTTAATCCACGAACTCTTGTCATAAAGACATGTTTTTAAAACTCAAGTAGATAAAGATACGACAAATCAGATATACGTTTGAAACGTGATTTTATTTATATTGCCGATAAAATACATATTGACAATAAAGTTGCCAAACATGTTTTTACAAATGTAATTGCCGGACCGGTAAACAAATTCGTTGGTATTTGCGACATATTAAAAATATGCGACAAATATTATGCATCGCTCAGATACCAAATGTGACTGTATCTCTTGCAAGTTGAATGAGTATGTGTCACTCATGAACGACAAATGAACGGCGCATAACGTTTGAAACATTTGCCGTATCTTTATCTATTTCAGTTTTAAAAACATGTCTTTATGACAAGAGTTCGTGAGTTAACCTTAATGGAGATTCATTCCCTTCGAATACAAAAAGAAAAATAGTTACTTTTTTGAATCGTGAGTGCCTCATAAGTAAACCATGTTTGAAATGATATGCGTCGTTCATGTGTCGTTCATGAGTGACACATATTCATCGAAACTTCCGATACATATAGTCTCATTTGGTACATGAATGACGCATAATCATTGACTCATATTTTTTATATATCTCAAACACCAACAAATTTTTACTCGGGGAGCAAGAGAGATAGAGAAAGCTTTATATATTCCGCTAAAAACGCCCTTTAAAATGATTTATTTTAATTCATATATATATATAGCAATTATTTATAATAATTCATATATATGGAAACGTTGCTATGTATAAGAAAATATAAATATATGTATATTTACGATCAGGAGAATGTGCTATATATATATATATGTATAGCTGGGGACCCAGCGATATTAATAAAAACGCATTGGAAAACACTTATTTATTGTTGATTTTGATTAAGTACCGACAACCTGTCTCCTATAAATTCAAATGAAAATTATGAGTTTGGAAATTCGCCACAAACTTACTCGCAGAAAACAAAAAAGCTGGAACAATCCATTCAACGAAACAATAAATCTAAAAAATGGTTTGTCAGTGAAGATGTTTTTCTATATTTAACTCTTGGTTGTTTTTAAATTACACCGGTGTGACTTTGCATAGACCAAAATGTCTGTGCAGTCACATTCTCTTCGTAACAATATTTTTTAGTGTACGAGTGTAAGAATTGGTATTACAAGCAACATCGCAAGAGTTTCAGGAAGAATTTGATTTAAAAAAATTACCTTATGCGTAGAAGCTTAAAATAGAAATTCCTGCTCACCGATCAGAAAAAATGTTGTTTCAAAGAGAATAAAACCCTACGCAGTCAATTTAGTTAGAAGGTGTCTACTGAAAGTTACAAGGAATGAATCTTTGTGAAATTTTTCCTTTCAAATTTCGTCGGAGAGTTAATTGTTCCTTCTAACGAATTCTTCCACTTCATTGGTGTCAGTTTAGTAGGTCCTTCCTTTCGGCTAAAAAACATTATAAAAATAGCTGTCTGTAAGTATTCTTCACATAATTCACTCTGATTAAGTTCGTAGATATATATATACAACGAATGACGACAGCACATGTTGATGTCACGACAATGAGAACCTCTGTCGCCGGAGTAAAATGCTCCGAGTTCTACCTTACCGACGGGAGATATTCTCATGAGTAGATCCCGACATACAAATGTGTAGTATCGAAATGTGTAGGAAAAAATTGTGCCGGATAGTTTGTGAAGAATAAAAACGCGTGGCAACGACGGCGTGGCGACGCGATATGTGCAGTAAAGAGCGTGTGCAGCAATGTATGCGTGTGGAACGGGATGTGTAGGATAAACTCTTGTTGGAAATAAAAGTCTCGTTTAGATATGATGTATATTAAAATTGTGCAGTAATTGCCGCGTGGTTAATAATGTTTGTGTCGAAATCAATGTGTAGTATCGAACTGTGTAGTATCAAATTGTGATGTAAAGAGCGCGTGAAGTATGAAAATGTGAGGGAATAACAGCGTGTACAATCAGATTTGTGCAGAAACGGCTGTGCTGTTTTGAGAATGTGGTGGATTGCTTTGCGCGGTAAACTGAGTGTGTTCGAACGGATTGTATAGGAATAAATGTGTAGAATCGAAATGCGTAGAACCGAAATGTATTGTAAAACTTGCGTGATGTTAAAAAATGTATAGAAAACGTCGTGTGCAGGATACACTTAGTGCAGAAACCAATGTGTAGAATCGACACTGTGTTGAATAAAAATGTGCGGGAAAAAAGGGCTGCCGTATTGGAGATTGACGCTTCACGTCAAGTAGTTGTGGAGTATAGCGGTTAGACACGTATTAAGAGCAGCCTATATACTTGCCGCGTAAACGGAGGTCTATCATCAGTTTACGTTCATACTTTGAGGTGTCACGATCGTGCAGCACGCCATGAATATTATCATTGATATACAAGGTCTAAAGGATAGGTCTAACGAGTTTATTCCAAAAGAAATTGCAATAATTTCTGTTAACGCGGATTATAGTGCACACTGGATCGTGTCAGCACCCTATGCTTATAAGAGTTTACCACCTAGTGTAAAGAGACAAAACACATGGCTGACCGATAATCATCACGGTATAGAGTGGTCCACCGGTGAAACATCATTACGTGCTGTCGAAAACATTTTAAAGAAGGTTGCCGTACAGTCTGATCGTATATTCACCAGAGGATCTGATAAAGCGAATTATTTAACGCAACTAACAGGGTGCTTCATTATAAATTTAGAAGAAGAAGCAACGGACCCCTCATTCTGTAATTTACCACCGTGCAGCACCCTGTGTATCTATCATAGTGTATTGTGCAAAAATAGTTCGTATCGGTGCACTCTAAACAGTGCTGCAAAAATTAAAAAGTGGCTTTGCCATAGTGATCGCATCAATTCTCTATGGGAGTATAGAACTACAACTTGGTACATGGGTCTACGCTCACACAAAGAACTCGACACGCCTCATGAACAGTCTACAGATACTACAGGCACTTCAGAGTATAAAGAACCATACTATCGGTGTATATCCAGCCGATCGCATTCCCCGCGTGTGGACGAAGCCAGTTGCAATTGTAGTTAACACTGATGGCTACAAGCAGCCAGGAAGCCACTGGGTCGGCATGTACGTCGATCGAGCTGGACATGGATGGTATTTCGATAGCTACGGATTACCACCAATCATCCCTCAGCATCTCCAATGACTCCGACGAAATTGCAAACTCTTTCGCTACAGCACTTCGCAACTACAGAGTTCTGAATCACAGTTTTGCGGACATTATTGTGTTATGTTTCTTCATTTCATGGCTACAGGCCTTGGTATTAATCGGTTTAGAAGCGTTTTTTCAACCAATCTGTCGAACAACGACAAAATAATAGCTGAATACTACAAGACATATTCTCGCAAGCATGACCCGGCTAAGCATCAGGATAAGATTTTTCAAGTGCGCATACAACAACAATGCTGCTCGCGTACTCGCTAATTGCACTAATTGTATGATAATTGTAAATGAAGAAAATCATTATCAACGATAAAACATTCGATGTCTCCCTAGCTGCAGAGATATTATATTACACATTCCATAACCCAGCTGCAGGGATATTGGGTTACACTCGCACGTGTCTTTAAGAGTGATTCATTGTAGCTAACACTCCGGTCTGGTGTGGGGGAAAACGCTGGCTCAGTCGTATGCTGTCTTGAGGGGTACTTCTTCTTCTTCGATGCATAGAAAACGGCGCATATTGAAGACACGTATAGAAAGACTATTGCAAGACATTGCCACAGTCAAAGTTTTAATCCAGACGAGAACAGACCTGCATTTCTTGACACGTAAAATCAAAGTGCTCAAACTCCAAGATGGATCTATCAGCAATCAACAAAGTGGGCAAGCCCGAACTTTATTTGCCGTTGAAACGATTGTCGGAGCTAACTATCGAGTATGAATATTTCGTCACGCATATGAAGATGTGTCAAACAAAGTATGGTGCACGTATTGCCGTAGATCTACATAACGAGTACACATGTTTTCTACCATCGAGATTTGTGGAGGCTTTCACGAAGAACGACGAGTTATTCCGGCAGATGATTGTCTGCGCCAGTGAGAAACGTTTACGGATGGTGTACCACGGCACAAAATACAACCATGTGCAGTTCAAGGAAGTCCCTGTATGAACACCTCTCAGGTAATTAAAAGGGTAATTGATTACCTGCCGTATAATCAGTGAAAAAATGACATTTGACCACGATTTTTTACATTATTAACGTAAACGTGTTTAATCTAGATAATGGAATCCTAATGGAATCAACTCATCTACTAGAGCCAGGGTATGATGGAGCCCTAGATCGTCTACATCCGTATACGGACGTCACCACAACCACCAACACCACCACCACCACCATCATATTCCTATAAATTATAGAAAAAATTATATAAAGCAAAAAAATTGTAAAAATTGTAAAATGTATATATTTTCAATAAATGTAAAAAAGCGGTGCGCTATGACGACACAATGCTACTACCTCCCACTCTCATCCCCACTCTCTCTCTCGCAGTAGCGGGGGAAAAAGGAGTGGGGGTCGCCATAGCGCACCGCTTACTACTTCGGCATGTGCTGACCCGGGAAGAACGGGAAAAACCCGAGGATTGCTTTATTCAGCTGCTCGGAGAAGGCCCGCAGCATGAAAGATGAGGAACGCCGAGCCGTCTCGGTGCGCTTCTCAAAGAGTATATAACGAAGGTACGAAGTAACGATTAGCATAGTCTGCTTTCCATCGCTTACCAACTGTGTACGTTTCTACGGGAATCATACTTACCACTAGACTACCGAAGAATTTTTACAGGAATAATTGAATAAAAACTTTTTCCGCGATGGCAAAGTTAATATTCGTCGCGGTTTTGCTAATGGCCGCTACAGCTGCAGTTCTGGCTGCGCCTGCTGAATGTATGTAACCTATCGAAATCAATTATACTTTTGACCCTTTGCATCACAATGGGTCACTAAGTGCTTCGCTGTATTCGCTCAGATTTAAATGATTTAAACTAATTTCTGACAATAATTAATGAGTTTTTTTCATTTCGGAACCGAAAAGGTTTAAAGTGCCATTCTGCACTATCTTCACATATTTATTATCAAGTTATTGTGTGTCGCGTGCTTCGTACGGTATTCGTAAATTTATCATCTATGCTCGATGTTTAAGGGTTTTTCCCTTCAAAATGGGATTAATTCTTAGGAAAAATCAGCCAAAGCTCTTGAAGAGAATGTTTTTATATGAAATTTACCTCAGCTATGATAATTTTTTATGCAGTGTTTGAACCTTTGGTTGAGGAAGCGCAAGCTTTCGAAAGTCAAGAAGTCGCGGAAGCCGACGATCACCTCCGCTTCCGTCGCGTCACCTGTGACCTTCTATCTTTCAAAGGAGTCGTAGGCGATTCCGCTTGCGCTGCTAACTGTCTCAGTATGGGAAAAGCTGGAGGCCGCTGCAACGGTGGCGTCTGCCAGTGTCGCAAGTAAGTTCATCAAAGATGGATAACATTGTTACGTCCCGTAACTGGGTCCTACATCCTTAAAAGAGAACTTGCGTCAAGATGCTGGGGCAGGCAAATAGGGGCGCATATCGGGATGGATGCTCGGGAGCCTGGAGGGCCGCTACACCTACGACGTGCGATTGAGTGTCTATGAGCATTTAGCGCGGATCTGGGTGGGCCCTCAAACTACGAGAGTTGGAGCTCGCGTGTCCAATATATCGACCTAGATTATTATTTAAACATCTAAATTAGGATCGACGGACCGTGGATAATTCGACTTCGGCTTCATACAGGAGACAGAGCGTCCGCGAACTATGATATCGAGATGTTTACAGGAATGACCTAACCACTAAGGGGTCCCTGTACCTAAAGCCGCCTAGACGTCTGCGTCGTTCTTTGTGAAGAGTCGATAAATCTGAGAACCATAACCTTTGCAATGCGACGTTGGGAGTCACACGTGGGCTTCGAATGTTTTAAATAAGATAGGTACGTGAGATCACAGACAAAGGATGGATTGTCAATCCCGCGAAAGCCCTCGTCCGTCGACTTGTTTTATTTTCGGTGTTAACTCCAGTATATACAGTTCGTTTTGCGACCATATACAATCCTAGGTAGAAAGGGCTATATCGCGAACGAATGCTATCGAATATAATTATAAATATGTCATCGGTCACTAGATGACAAATAATCAACCGGCGACGATTTTATATACCAACGCGACCAGTGAGATCACCTTTCGGCAGAGCCAAAACTTCTGAGAAGACGACCGTACCGACACAGTGCAACTGAGATGGAAGGCGTATCGAGGCTATGAAGATTGCAGTGGGCCAGAAGAGGATGGAGCGTTGCAGCCTACTACTAACACCGCTACAGCGAGGGCACACCACAGCACGGGCGTAAGAAGAGAATGAAGAATAAGGAAGCTATGCAAGGCGGAAGCGGGAGGAGGACAGCATCATAGGCCTACGAGCAGCAGAGGGAAGGCGATGGAACTATGGAAACTCTCCTTCTCTGCCGATGGATACCCCGACGTCCCCTTGATGACTACTATGATTTAGGAACAAAAAGATTTAAATAATAATTGTTTAAATTATATATATATATATATATAATATATATTTTTACATTACTTTACATGATTATATGTATATTACCAAGTCAGAAACAAATTCAGATTTTGGGTGAGTAGGAATGTGGATGGAAGGTACTCTACCTGTACGCGTTCGACTTCAAAATCTCGGTTATTATATGAATTCTTATGATCTGAGGGAGGAATTTCGTGTACTGGACCTGAAAGCAGATAAGTTTGTAGGAGGAAATAAACCTCAGATATCCCTTTAAGCAACAAGGCAGGATATTTAGATCATCATCGGTTTGATGTTGTGGGATGATGAGGAATGAATCGCGAATGTGCGAATGAATTTCAAGAGGATACCTCGATGAATTCAATGAACATAAGTATGGTAGGTTTGATGCGGGAAAATCCCGAGATTAATAAGAAAAAATGACTCGAAGGTTCGCGTGAGAGGACTGGCGTCTTCACGGAGAGCGTCCACGCTCATTAACAAATGATTTTAATTCTCGCGTACTTCTATGCACGCTATTTTAACCGATGTTTGATAGAATATTCCTCAGACGAGTACACAGGTGCATTCCACGTCATCATAGGAATTGTAGTACTATGAAATTACTCAATTTAGGAGGTAGTGGATTGAGGAATCAGGTACTTGAATAGATTTGTTATTATTCAGGGATGTTTCTCAAAAGTAGGAGGTTTGCTACAAGGGAAGAGTGAAGGATTCTCAATGCATCAAGTAAACAGAAGCGTCTGTGCTCAAGGGGGACAACACGTCTTGATTCACCATCGGCCTAGCTCTATCTTCTGCCAAACTTTATACTCTAATTGCTTTTATAACGATCGGGCAAGTAAATTATTAATGGTCGTGAGTTGGGCTATCTCCAGGAGTTCTCTGAAAGAAACGACGAAAAATAAGACAATTGCCGACTATTATATCAGCCAGAGATTATTACTAATATGTGACTATTTAATTAATAAATCCCTTTAAATCTATAAAAGCGTGACTCGATACGTCAGCATGTAGCCGACGTGCAAAAGAAAGTTTAAATGCTCGAAACTCTTAATGACGAAGGCTTCCGTAATTTCGAGACAGATTTATGATAGTTCAAATGCTCAGATTTAAATTTGTTGGTATGTGTGTGTGAGAAAGTGCGTGAGCTAGGCGTCTGCCAGGCTCTAGTAGATCATATGCGAGACTTTACCTCAGTTTTTCTACAGGTACCGTCGATATACAGTACCGGGCGAATAAATTCGGTAGCTCTCTTAGTAGTGGTCGTGTAGGTGAGATCCCTGACCACTGCCAAGAAAGTTTATGAAGATGAGGCAAAGGAGAGATGGATATACCAGTGTCGTTGCAGTAACGAGGCCGGTATTTCAAATAGCGGAGTTACATTGGGGTTGTAGGTGTCGTTGCAATAACGAGGCCTACAGGAAGCGCGGATTAATGCGGTTTTTTGGGTTTTCAACTGGAATAGGTGTCAATACAATATTGAGGCCTATGTAAACTATTGGTACGGTGGAAGTAGGTGTCGATGCAATATCGAGGCCTACGGGATGTTTTAAAGGCGGAAAAAGAAGGACGATATTCTAACGAATATTGTAACAGAACATTGAGGATAGAAAAGATAAGAAGAAACTGTGCGTGTTAGCGCAACGCTAAGGCACACAGGAGCTGGGCGTGCTCACGGGAAAAACCGAAAGTGTGAGTGCAATACTCAGGCAATCGGGCGAGCTGGGCTGTGCTCAAGGAAACTCTTACCAAGTGTCAATGCAATATTGAGGCCTGTAAGAGTCGGAATATAATAATAAGTCTTAATACTAGAGGGTCCTTTATGCAGGATAGTTAGGTGTCTAATGAGAGAAGATCGTAGCGAGTGGCTGGCTTTTATACTGTTCGCCCCACTACCAGAGAGGCTGGCAACTGCCATCCGTTTGATCGTTGATCGGTTTGAATCCGCGAGTTTCTACGGCGCGGTGTATGTGCTCGAGCCGTTGGGGTCTAAGACTCAACGATTGAACGGAACGTTATTTTCAAGTTTCTCGCTGGGGGTAAGGCGTTCCGTTACAATATTATATTATTATTATTATTATTACTACTGGGGGCTACCGATAGCTGTACACTCAGGCCCTAGGCCCATTGTGCTCCCCGTCTTTTCTTCTCTACCCCTTATAGAATTAGCCCTATGTCCCTTATGAAGGCCACTAGGCTCCCTAAGGGGAGACTCCTGACAATGCTAGGCTCCATCAGGTGGCCTCCTGACAATGCTAGGCTCCATCAGGTGGCCTCCTAGTTTCCGTACTCTCTGTCCTGCTAGTGCTGGGCAGTGGCAAATAACATGAAGCGGGGTTTCCTCCTCCTCTTCGCAATACCTGCAGGTTCCTATCACACTGGCCCCAACCGTTTTCATGTGCTTCCTGAGGTGGCAGTGTCCTGTAAGCAGTCCTATCATCAGCCTCAGTTCTTTCCTTCCGAGGTCTAAAAGTCTCTCTGTAAGGTTCCTGTTGGGCCCCTCTATCAGCGACTTTGTGTGCCTCATTCCTGTCGATGTCTCGTAGATTTTCTGGTGTTCCTTACCGATCCATTCCCGTATTTCTCCCTTCACCTGGCAAACGGCTATGCGGATTGCCGGCTCCGGTCCTATTAGTCGCGTTGACGAGCCCTTCCTTGCTAGCTCGTCTGCTCTTTCATTCCCTACAATGCCTTCGTGGCCCGGTACCCATATCAGCGTTAGTTTGTTGTGCCGGGCCAGATGCTGTAGTGCTGTTTTGCAGTCCCTCACGAGTCCTGATCGTTGCTTGAAGCTTTCTATTGCCATCAATGCCGCCTGGCTGTCTGAGCAGATGCAAATTTTCTTGCCTCGGTACCCTCGCCGTTGGTTTTCTAGGGCACACTCCATTATGGCTGTGACCTCCGCTTGGAACACTGTGCAATATTTGCCCAGTGGTATTACCGTTTCTTTTCTCGAGTTATCCAGGCAGAGTCCTGCCCCCGATCCCTCTTCCGTTTTCGAACCGTCAGTGTACCATACCAGTTCCTGTCCCACTGTGGGTCCAGGAACCTTGGCCCATTCTTCCCGGGTAGGATACACGGTGGTATGTGAGCTAATAAAGCTATATCCCACCTGTGTATCCTCTTGTGGTAGTTGTGATGATGGGCTTGCTTCCTTTAGTAGAGTCACCACACTGGTGTAACCTCCCCTCTGGAGCTCTCCCATCTACTGCCCTCCGCTTCCCAGTCGGTATGCGGTTTTTATCGCCGCCCCTTTGATCACCACTCCCAATGGTGGTAGGTCGAGGAGCACGTCCAATGCTACGCTAGGCGTCGTTCTCATGGCGCCCGTGATTGCCCGGCACGCCAGCCTTTGTATGTGTGCGAGTTGGTCCCCGGCCGTTTTCAGCCTTGTCCTTTCCCACCACACTATAGCCCCGTATAGGATGACCGGTCTCACCACCGCCGTGTACAGCCAGTGCAACAGCTTTGGTGTGAGTCCCCATGTTAACCCACACGCGCGTCTGGTGGCCCATATCAGAGCACAGGCCTTTTTACATGCCTTCTCCATTTGTGGCCCCCAGTTCAGTTTTGCATCCAGGGTTACCCCCAGATGCTTAACCGTCTTTTTTTCCGTTCACCTGCTTTCCCTGGAATTTCGGGTCTTTCCACCCGTCCAGTGTTCTCTTGCGAGTGAAGATGACCAATTCTGTTTTTTCCGGGTTAACAGTTAACCCCACCTCTCTGCACCATCTGTCCACCCTCCTGAGTGCGTTTTGCGCTAGACCTGCCGCCGTATTGGCGTCTTTCGCCCTTACGACTATGGCAATATCGTCAGCGTATCCTTGCGTGTAGATACCTTCCGCATTCATTCTTTCTATGAGTTCGTCAACCACCAGACACCATAGTAGGGGGATAGTACCCCCCCCCCCCCCCTGTGGGCATCCACGCTCCACTGCCACCTTCAGTGTGCCTCCTCCTCGGCCCACTGTCAGTAGCCGGCTGGTCAGCATGTTGTTTACCCACCTGATGGTTGCTACGTCGAGCTCACGCTTTTCCATTGCTCTGCGAATGGTCTCGACCGAAGTGTAATTAAATGCTCCTTCTATGTCGAGGAACAGTCCTACCGCCAGGCAGTTCTTTCCGCGGGCGTCCACTAGCTTGTGGAGAGCCGCCTCCGCAGATCTCCCGCCTGGTAGGCGAACTGTAGTTTGTGTATTGGGTTCTTCTTGAGAGCCCCGTCCCTTATGTACCGATCTACCAGTCTTTCCAGCGCTTTAAGTAGGAAAGATGTAAGGCTGATGGGCCTAAATGACCCTGCCTGCCCGTAGTCGTTTTTTCCCGGCTTTGGTATGAAGATTACCTTGGTAATTCTCCACGCTAGCGGTATGTATCCTAGTGCCACACAGGTCCTAAGCACTTTTGTTAATGGGACATTGATTATGTCCAGTCCCATTTGTAGTAAGGCCGGAAATATACCGTCGGTCCCCGGTGCCTTGTACGGCTCAAATCCTTTTATCGCCCACTCAACCTTGTTGGTGTCGATGATTTTTGCCGCGTCAGCCCAGTACCTTTCCCCTTGTTTACAGTTCGGATGTGGCCACCCAGTCCACTCCTCTACTGTTTTGTACCCCGGGAAGTGTTTTCCCAGTAGTACTTCTGCTTCTTCCTGCCAAGATTCGGTGAACCCTCCCGATGGGGTTTTTAGTGAGCCCCTCATCGGGATTGGGTCCTTGGTGAGGACCCTTTGGAGCCTTGCGGCCTCCGGGGTTTTCTCGATCTCTTCGCAGTACTTGCGCCACGAGTCCTTTTTTGAGTCCCTTATAGCGTTTTTGTACTCTCTCTGGTCATCTTTATATTTGTCCCAGTCCTTAGAGTCTTTTGTTTGTTTCGCCTTGTTGTACTGGCGCCTGGTGTTCACCCGCATCCTTTCCAAGTTGCTGTTCCACCATGGTGTGTTGCTCTTGCCCTCCTCTTTGAGCGGGCAGTTGTTCTCGTAGGATAGGGTTAGAGCATCTTGGAGGATGTCTACCGCGTGTTCCACCTCCGCCTCACTGCCGTACCTACTTGGGAACCTGGCCATCCTTCCTTCTAACTCCCCCCTGAAAGATGGCCAGTTCGTCAATCTAGGGTTCCTGTATGGGCCCCGGCTCTTCTTGCTCGCTTCCGCGACCAGTTCAAACGCGATATGCTTGTGATCCGACAATGACGGCTCAGTAGATACCCTCCACCTTTGGATGCCCTTCACCAGTGCATGCGACCCCAGGGTCAGGTCTATAACCTCTGCCCTGTTACTTATCTGGAAAGTTGGTTCCTTACCTTTGTTGAGGATCTCCAACTCCACTCCCGCCAGATACTCCAGGAGTGCCTCGCCTCTCGCGTTGACGTTTGTACTCCCCCACACTGTGTGGTGCGAGTTAGCGTCGCAGCCGATGATCATCAACCACCCCTTCCGCCTGCAGTCCTCCACAAGTCCTGTCAGGTCCTCCGAGGGTGGTGGTGTTGGCGAGTCATAGGGCATGTAAGCAGATACCACGACGAGTCCCCGCTTTTGCCCATCCAGGGTGACCTCGAGCTTGACCGCCACGAGGTCTCCCCGGCTGTACTCGGATAGTATCGAGGCTTCTACTCCCTTGGTGAGGATGCAGGCCCTCGGTCTGTTAACAGAGGTGCAATAATGCAATTGCCCCTGATTAAGATTGAGCCCCCTGATTCTCCCGCGGTACGTCCACGGTTCTTGAATCAGGAAGACTTCTATGTTTTCCGTCGTCGCTCTTTTCGCTAGGACGCCTGTTGCTACTGCACTTTTGTGTAGGTTGATCTGGATAAACTTGAGTTTACTTACCATTTTTGGTTGCATCCTCCGTCTCCGCCGTCGTTGCACTTCCTACCTTCGGGGGGGGGGGGGGGGGGAGGGTTGTTCTTGAGCATCTTAAAAGATGCTCTCCCCATCCCGAAGTAGGGCTTCATCCCCAGTCCTTCCAGGAAGATGATGGACTCCTCATCCACGCTGATCACCAGGCGGGTGTCCTTCTCTCCATCCCCGTCCTGGCGGTCGTGGACCGTCCACCTCTTCGTGAACAGGCCTGGGTTTGTCCTTGCCAGCCTGGTCAGTATCTTCTCGTTGTCAACTGGGGGCCCCGGAATCCATGCCATGAACCTTACATACTTTGGGAGTTCTTTTGGGTCTACTGCCAGTAGACTCGAGCCCTCCCATTTCCGCAGGTTCTTCACCGTCTCCTTCAGCCAGACGGCGGTTTGCTGGTCGGCGCACACCACCCTCAATGCACCCTTGTGCAGGAAGGTCTCATTGAACCGCGGTAAGAACTCCCCTTCCGGGATTTCATCCGCGACTTCCATCAGACCCTCCTGAACGAGGAGTGATTGCTCCTTCGTAATTTCCCTTCGAAAGCCATCATGGATGATGGCCAACTTTGGGAGATCACTGGCCGCGGCCACGAACGACCCTCCAGAACCGCCCTCCCTGGGCCTTTTCGGATCCCTCTTGCTGGAGGGAGGTGTCTCCTTGGACTCCCACGGTCTCTTCCTCCTCTTCCACTCAACCCGCCGGGTTTGCCCCTGCTTGCTCACCTCCGTTCCGCTCTGGTCCTTGGTGGTCCCAGGTTGGTCCTTCGGCTCTTGCAGCAGCTTGTTACGCCGGAATTTCCTCCTGGCCGCCCCGCTGTAGTGCGGTTTTTGGATGGAAATCCGGCTAACGTCCTTCGCGAGTTCCTCAGCCCGGCGCGCTCCGGGACTTTCACTCCTTCCTTCTCTGACGCCGGTAGTGGTATCCTCTGGGGTCCCTCTTACCGTACGGTGAGTCTCTCTTTGGGTCGTCAGTGCGTCCCCACTAACCGTCTGGTGCCTTACTGGCCGCGCTGGTTTTTGTGTTTGTGTATTTTGTGTGTCATCTGTGTTGTTTGTGTGTGTATTGTTTTTCTTAGTTGTATCCATGTTGTTCCCACGAGTATCTAGGGAAATGTAGGTCCACCCCGGCAGAGCCCCGAGTGCCGGGGTAAGGTCTACATACTCCGGGATTCGACCTGGTCTCCCGGAGGCACCGTTTGCGACACTATTCCCCAGTGCCATTCAGTCCTCAGTACGGTAGCCCACGCTTTGACTTGGGTTGGCTATTGCAGAGGGCATGGGTTGCTCCTCTGAGCGATGGGTACGCCATCCTCCCTACGCTGCTTGGACTGCTTGTTAGTCTGATCTCTTTCTTGGTCACTGAGACACCCAAGCTCTCCCACCAGCGGCAAGGTCATGCAGTCCCCAGAGAGAGATATATTATAGTTATTGGCTAATTTTAGGATATTGTTAATTAATAATTTAAATTATTTCAAAGATCGAGATTTCTCTAAATTAATAAATTTAATTCTTTAAATGAAGTTGTTAATTTACAAAAGTAAATTAACATGTACAAGTTGTCGAGATCGAAATCATTATCTTTGAAAATATATAAGTCATTGTTTATCGTTTTCAATAATTATTAATTGTCAATTAACAAATCGTTGCCTTGGAAGTTCAGGAGATTTATGTAAATGAGATTTCCATTATTTATCATAGATCGTTTAATTTATCCATAATCGATAATTGTTAATATTGAGACCATAGTGTTAATAAGCTAGCTCTAAGACAAAAGGCATGGTGGGGACGGCTGAATGAACTCATAGTGTGTGCCCCCTCCCAAGGGGTATCATTTGTATATCTTTGGCTGTCTATATAAGATGGAGCCCTTAAAGCTTCAAGTTAGTCGCGGTCCATAGTTTTTTCGCGCATAAGGTTCAATTCGCCGCTCAGAGTCACACTGGTTACCCGAGCCTGTGTGGAAGTCAAATTTTGATACTCTGTCGTAGCGCGCGTGAGTTAAAGTTCGAGTCCGTCGTTCCCCGGTCTTTATTCATATTTAATTATTTTTAAGTGCAAATTCATTGTTCATTTTTTTGTTTCAACTCAGTTTCTTTTTCCTAAATAAATCAAAGTGTTTTAAAAATCTATTAAGTGTTGTGGCATTAATTCATTTGCTGCATTCAACGACCACCCTACAACCGACTCCTGTTGCCGTTCCAGCTGAAGTTTCCTGTCACCGTCGTCGTTGCACCGTTTCCAACTACCAGCCCACCGTTTTTACATCTACCCATCGGCTTTACAGCAGTACCGGTAAGTCAAGTTCTTTTATTCATTATCTAAGTCGAAGAAACACCCTTAGGCCTTTTTCCGAGCTTTTGCCCGAGAGGGTAGGCTCTAAACAAGGCCCATAACACCCATCCGCCCTTTCAATTCACCTGTAATCTAGTGTAACAGGGAGAGTCTCACTCTCCTTTGCCTAGAGTGAATTTTTCGGGAAAAACGGATCTGTGCCGTAACAAAAATTGGGGGCTCGTCCGGGATTTAAAAGAGTGTTTCTTCGTCCCAATTATTCTGCTTGGTTTCGCTTCTTCTTTGTAGCTTCTTTTACTGTGCATGTGTGCGAATTTTGGTATGAGTGGGTAACAGAACCTGGGAAATTCTGTTACCAATAATCGATAGCAGAACCTGGGAAATTCTGCTATCATTGGCTATTAATTAACTAATGACAGAACCTGAAAATTCTGTCTGTTAATTTATGCGCTTGAGAAATATATATATATATTTGCTTTTATATTGTTCCGTATTGTTTGTGTGAGAGTATAGTTAAAATTCGGGAAAAAACTGTGTAAATTGCGTTGTATTCGGATTTTGCGGTGTTTTATTTTCAGGAAATTGCGTGTCTTAATATTAAATTCAAAAAATTTCGCGGTATTAGCGGCGTTTTATTGTCAGGAAAGTTGAGTGTGTTAGTTTTTTTTTGGAACTGTCATTCGGGAATTCATGGGCGAATCGGTTATTAAGTTCATTTAGGATTTTTTTTTTTTTTTGGTGACCAGTTAAATTGCGTAAAATTAGAATTACCTTTGGAACTTTTCTTAGCTGTTCAGTAAAATTCAGAGGATTTATGGACATTTCTTTTGTGTAAATTAGTGGATTTGTTTTTTTATTTTTTTGCATAAAATCTGAAGATTTTAGAAATAGAAATTTAGATTTATGCCTTCTTTGAGTAATTTACAAGTTTTTTAAATATAATGGGAACGCGTTCACACGGGAAAATTGACGATAAGATTTTACACGAGTATCCGAACGAAAGAGAAATAAAAAAGAACGCGAAAAAAATTGTTAATCCTGTCACTGACGACGCATTAATTTCTGAGGACGAAAGCGAAGACGAAAACGCGACTTTGAAATCATCAGAAAAGGGGAGCGGCCCCCGTTTAGAAGAAACGAACGAATTTTTAAGAGAATTACCATCGGGATCTAAATTTTCTTCTAGCAGTTTTTTGGGAAATAATTCCGCTAAGATGCCTGACAATCCAGAACGTGTAGATGCTACGAGCTTGGCTCTTTTGAGGGATGCAATAAATTTAGTGCCGGATTTTGATGGGAAACGCGAAAATTTGGCCAGATACGTTATGGGGATGGAGGATGCGAAGGCCATGGTTGGCGAGGCCCTTGATGTGCATTTATTGCGGCTTTCGAAAACTAAGTTGTCATCCTCTATTTGGAATAGAATATCAAAAATTACTTTCACTGGCACGACGGAATTAATTAGGTATTTGAAAAAAACATATGATCCACCGAGAGATATTTACCAGCTAACCGGAGTACTGGGAAGTAGTTTTCAACGCCACGCAGACTCGGTAGATGATTTTGCGGATCGAATTCAAATACTCGCGGATTAAATCATGGACGCGTATAGGAGTAAAAATAATAATCTACCCGCGGCTGAAAAAGAACGAATAGAAGAAATGGCCTCAAAATGCTTCCAGCGCGGTCTTAAAGACGAAATTCATAGGGGTATCGGAGTACAACCTAATTTAAGTGATGCAATAAATAAAGCAAAAGAAGTAGAGCGCGAACTTGCAGATCTCGAGCAGCTTAGGGCAAATGATAATTCGAAAGTTAGTAAACCTCCGGAAAAATCGGAAAAAAACATTAGCATAAATGTCGTAGAAAATGGGAATAGGAGCCCCAGTAAGGGATCGGGAGCGCCTGCAGTAGCGGGTGGTCTAGTATGTCAACTCTGTAATAAGAGTGGGCATGCGGCCGATACCTGCTGGGGATTGCACGGTAAGTCTACGCCGGTCGCGTGCCAGCTATGTGGCCAGGAAGGTCACACCGCAGCCAAATGCGGGTCATTGGCCGCAGGGCCCCAAGCCGTCCGATCGACAACGGATCAGCTGACCGTTTGTCAGATCTGTGGCAAGCGGGGGCATCTGGCTGATAAATGTTTTTCTATTCCTTGTCGTAAGTGTGGGCGAAAGGGACATTTGACGGAGTCCTGTTTTCAGACGCAGCAGGCTGCAGAAATGCAAAACTCTGCTTCGGGACCGGGTGCTCCGCAAATGAGGCAAAATATGCCATCTTCGCCGCCCATGCAATGCTACGCGTGCCAGGGATGGGGGCACATGGTACGGAGCTGCCCTAGTCGAGCGAGTGGTCAAGGGAATCCAGGGATGCTGAGTCCTACAGGCCCACCCAATATCAGGGGGGTTGGACGGCCCGTGCCTACGCCCAAGCGGCAGGATTCTCCTATCCTTCGTCGATCAGCTGTAGTTACTGTAGGCAAGGTGGCCACGTGATCGCTGAGTGTCAAGTCCGTGCAGCAAGGTACGGACCTCTGAACCCTCAGGGAAACGGGGATGGCCTTCCTGCGCCGGGTGCCCAGGCAGAGGCCAACTCGCGGGTGCACCCAACCATGGTAATAGCAACATCGGAAATACCAACTCATTACCACGAATAGTCGATGTATACCTTACGCGAAAAACTGATGACATTATTTTACCAACTATTTCATTAGACTGCCTAGATACTTCCAAATCCTTGTTGTTTATGTTAGATTCTGGGGCCAGTAAAAATATCATTAAAAAACGAAGTGTAGCACCGAGTGCTGTAATCCATCGAGATGAAATGTTGAGATTGAGCGGCATAACGAAAAATCTTGTTTATACATTGGGCTATGTTGTTGTAGATGTTCTAGGAAGGAACACCATTTTCCACGTAGTTCCTGATGATTTTCCAATCAATCAATCCGGTATTTTGTCATCAGAATATTTTCGAGATAATTTGGCAAAAATTGACTATGAGGAGAGTTTATTACAGATTCGAAAACTGGCTATTCCATTTCACACACGAGAAAGTATGATTTTTCCTCCTAAATCCACGCGTTTGTTTTATGTTAGGATAAAAAACGATGACGTGAGGGAGGGTTTCTTGCCTACTATATTGCCAAGTAACGGAATTGTAGTACACCAAGGTCGGGTGCGGAATCATCAAGGCAAGGTGTATTTGTATGCCACGAATCATAGCAATGTTGCTGTAAAGGTAGAAATACCAGTAGCAAAATTATTGCCAACGATGTTATCGAAATCCAACGTAGAGTTTAAGCTTGAAAAATCCGTCGTAGGTACCCTCCCGAGCTCGAATTTAGTCGGAGAAAATCGAGTCATTGCAGTAGAAAATTGCGCAGCCAATTCCTCTATTGTAGGGAGTCCAGAAAGAGTTTCGAGTCCAGAGAGAGTTTTGCCTAGTTTAAGTCCAGTTCCAGAGAGAGTTTCGTGTCCAGAGAGAGTTTTGTCTAGTTTAAGTCCAGTTCCAGAGAGAGTTTCGTGTCCAGAGAGAGTTTTGTCTAGTTTATGTCCAGTTCCAGAAAGAGTTTCGTGTCCAGAGAGTGTTTTGTCTAATTTAAGTCCAGTTCCAGAGAGAGTTTCGTGTCCAGAGAGAGTTTCGCCTAGTTTAAGTCCAAGTCCAGAGAAGAAATCGTTGTCCAGTGTTGTTCCAGATCGAGAAAAGAAATCGTTGTCTATTGTTGTTCCAGGTCCAGAAAAGAAATCGTTGTCCAATGTTGTTCCAGCTCCAGAGAAAAAATTGTTGTCTAGTGTTGTTCCAGCTCCGGAGAAAAAATTGTTGTCCAGTGTTGTTCCAGCTCCAGAGGAAAAATTGTTGTCCAGTGTTGTTCCAGTTCCAGAGGAGAAGTCGTTGTCTATTGTTGTTCCAGGTCCAGAGAAGAAATCGTTGTCCAGTGTTGTTCCAGGTCCAGAGAAAAAATTGTTGTCCAGTATTGTTCCAGTTCCAGAGAAGTCGTTGTCTATTGTTGTTCCAGGTCCAGAGAAAAAATTGTTGTCCAGTGTTGTTCCAGATCTAGAGAAGAAATCGTTGTCTATTGTTGTTCCAGGTCCAGAGAAAAAATTGTTGTCCAGTGTTGTTCCAGTTCCAGAGGAGAAGTCGTTGTCTATTGTTGTTCCAGGTCCAGGAAAAGAAGTGTTGGCCAGTGTTGTTCCAGCCCCAGAGAAGAAATCGTTCTCTATTATTGTTCCAGCTCCAGAGAAGAAATCGTTATCTATTGTTGTTCCAGCTTCAGGAAAAAAATCGTCCAGTATTGTTTCAGAGAATCGAGCAGGGTATAGTAAGAATTTGGAGTGTGGGAAAAATCGTAGCGAAAATTCACAAAAATCTTCTGTTGATATCCAGGAAATTTGCCAGTTTAAAAAGGAGAAAGGTGCGGAAAGTCAGACGAAAAAAATAACTGTAATCGATCAGATTGAGGTAGGGGATGAAAAAAGTAATGTTTCTCAATCTCATATTTCGGATGTTAAAAAGAAATTTGGTTCGTTGTTTCTGTTTGTTTTGTTGTTTTTATTCCAAACGTTCAGTAAAATGTCGAGTTCAACTGTAAATTCAGTTCCCGATAAAAAATCGAGAGATAATTGTAGTTTGGTGGTGAAATCCGATCAGAGATCGACGTCTGCCCAAGAATATCTGGAACCACTCGTAGGTTCCAGATTTATAATTGATTCCGATTGTTTCGCGTTTGGAGGAAGAGTCTGCGATGAGTCACGGGTCGCGAAGGTCATGGAATTATTACGACTCGATCATTTAGCAGGAGATGAGATCTCTTCTATAAATGAACTCGTAAGGGGTTGCGCGGATATTTTCCACCTGCCGGGTGAGGTACTGGGTGCCACGGATGTGGTGATGCACCGGATACCTACCACAGACGATTTTCCTGTGAACTCCAAGCAGTATCGCTTTCCGGAACTTCATAAACAGGAGATTCGTAAGCAGGTGTTAGAAATGCTTGATGCTGGATTGATCAGGCCCTCAAGTTCACCGTACAATACGCCTCTGTGGGTCGTGCCGAAGAAGCCAGACTCTCAGGGAAATAAACGGTGGCGAGTGGTGCTGGACTTCCGGCAGCTTAACGAGCTATGTGAACCTAGCACCCGATTTGAAGGAATCTTATTTTTTTTTAGCCATCTTATAGATTTAGGTACGTAGTTGATTGTAGTAACAATTATTTCGTTTGTAGTTAAGCTAAAAAAAAGTTACACGTTGTTAAAAAAATGACCATCCACCGAATTTGAGGAAACTAAAATTTGGCATGACAGGTCGGTAGAGAATCGTTTGTAGTTGATCGTAGTACAAAAATTTCCGTTTGTAGTCGAAAAGAAAAAAAGTTATAAGTAATTTTTTTTTTTTTTTTTTTTTTTTTTTTTTGGAGACCACAGCAGACGCTACAACAAACTATAAACGTGCTTAGATCCCACCCTTGCAATATTTCGACGCCACGTTAGTATTCAACAAACGATAAACAAAACAGTCACTACTACAAACTGCAAACGGTTGAATAGCCAATGATTGCTGTACATCAATTCCACGGGAGATTTTGACGAACCACAAATGAAACCAACTTCAAACGATTTTGGAGACAATACTAGCAATATATCAGAAACTAACACAGCGTCAATTATTGCACGTCTTGACTGCGGAATCTTTTGTAGGTCGAAAATGGGTGTGGAAGATCCGTAATTCTTTGTAGTTTGTGGCAGCTTCGTTTCGTTGGTAATTCGTCAAAAAGGGGTGTGGAAGATCCAGAATCGTTTGTAGTTATTTGTAGTTGTCTCGTTTCGTTTGGAGTTAGTCGTGAACAGGAGGAAAGGGTTCAGAATCGCTTGTAGTTGTTTGTAGTTGTCTCGTTTCGTTTGTAGTTAGTCGTGAACAGGAGGAAAGGGTCGAGAATCGTTTGTAGTTGTTTGTAGTAGCTTCGTTTTGTTTGTAGTTTGTCGTGAACAAATGGGAAGGGTCGAGAATCGTTTGTAGTTGTTTGTAGTAGCTTCGTTTTGTTTGTAGTTTGTCGTGAACAAATGGGAAGGGTCCAGAATCATTTGTAGTTGTTTGTAGTTGTCTCGTTTCGTTTGTAGTTAGTCGTGAACAGGAGGAAAGGGTCGAGAATCGTTTGTACTTGTTTGTAGTTGCTTCGTTTCGTTTGTAGTTAGTCGTGAACAGATGGGAAGGGTCCAGAATCGTTTGTAGTTGTTTGTAGTTACTTCGTTTCGTTCGTAGTTCTTCGTGAACAAATGGGAAGGGTCCAGAATCGTTTGTAGTTGTTTGTAGTGGCTTCGTTTCGTTTGTAGTTCGTCGTAAACAGATTGGAAGGGTCGCGAATCGTTTGTAGTTGTTTGTAGTTGTCTCGTTTCGTTTGTAGTTAGTCGTGAACAGATGGGAAGGGTCCAGAATCGTTTGTAGTTGTTTGTAGTAGCTTCGTTTCGTTTGTAGTTCTTCGTGAACAGATGGAAAGGGTCCAGAATCGTTTGTAGTTGTTTGTAGTTGCTTTGTTTCGTTTGTAGTTAGTCGTGAACAGGTGGAAAGGGTCCAGAATCGTTTGTAGTTGTTTGTAGTTACTTCGTTTCGTTCGTAGTTCTTCGTGAACAAATGGGAAGGGTCCAGAATCGCTTGTAGTTGTTTGTAGTGGCTTCGTTTCGTTTGTAGTTCGTCGTGAACAGGTGGGAAAGGTTCAGAATCGTTTGTAGTTGTGTGTAGTTGTGTGTAGTAGCTTCGTTTCGTTTATAGTTCGTCGTAAACAGATTGGAAGGGTCGCGAATCGTTTGTAGTTGTTTGTAGTTGTCTCGTTTCGTTTGTAGTTAGTCGTGAACAGATGGGAAGGGTCCTTTCCATCTGTTCACGAAGAACTACAAACGAAACGAAGCCACTACAAACAACTACAAACGATTCTGGACCCTTCCCATTTGTTCACGAAGAACTACGAACGAAACGAAGTAACTACAAATAACTACAAACGATTCTGGACCCTTCCCATCTGTTCACGACTAACTACAAACGAAACGAAGCAACTACAAACAAGTACAAACGATTCTCGACCCTTTCCTCCTGTTCACGACTAACTACAAACGAAACGAGACAACTACAAACAACTACAAACGATTCTGGACCCTTTCCATTTGTTCACGACAAACTACAAACAAAACGAAGCTACTACAAACAACTACAAACGATTCTCGACCCTTCCCATTTGTTCACGACAAACTACAAACAAAACGAAGCTACTACAAACAACTACAAACGATTCTCGACCCTTTCCTCCTGTTCACGACTAACTACAAACGAAACGAGACAACTACAAACAACTACAAGCGATTCTGGACCCTTCCCATTTGTTCACGACAAACTACAAACAAACCGAAGCTACTACAAACAACTACAAACGATTCTGGACCCTTCCCATCTGTTCACGACTAACTACAAACGAAACGAGACAACTACAAACAACTACAAACGATTCTGAACCCTTTCCTCCTGTTCACGACTAACTCCAAACGAAACGAGACAACTACAAATAACTACAAACGATTCTGGATCTTCCACACCCCTTTTTGACGAATTACCAACGAAACGAAGCTGCCACAAACTACAAAGAATTACGGATCTTCCACACCCATTTTCGACCTACAAAAGATTCCGCAGTCAAGACGTGCAATAATTGACGCTGTGTTAGTTTCTGATATATTGCTAGTATTGCCTCCAAAATCATTTGAAGTTGGTTTCATTTGTGGTTCGTCAAAATCTCCCGTGGAATTGATGTACAGCAATCATTGGCTATTCAACCGTTTGCAGTTTGTAGTAGTGACTGTTTTGTTTATCGTTTGTTGAATACTAATGTAATGACCAGGCGGAGAGTTTGGGGAAGTGTAGATATTGGCATTGCGGATGGACTGACGAAGTATCGAAGAGAGAAAATATATGGTGATCACCGGGAATCGAACCCGGATTATTCAGGTTCTAAGTAAGAGCGCTAACCACTGCGCTAATGTCACCTATATATTTCTCTCATTCGAATCGTCTTCTTATATGCAATGTAGGGCCGTCACACTAACGTGGCGTCGAAATATTGCAAGGGTGGGATCTAAGCACGTTTATAGTTTGTTGTAGCGTCTGCTGTGGTCTCCAAAAAAAAAAAAAAAAAAAAAAAAAAATTACTTATAACTTTTTTTCTTTTCGACTACAAACGGAAATTTTTGTACTACAATCAACTACAAACGATTCTCTACCGACCTGTCATGCCAAATTTTAGTTTCCTCAAATTCGGTGGATTGTCATTTTTTTAACAACGTGTAACTTTTTTTTTAGCTTAACTACAAACGAAATAATCGTTACTACAATCAACTACGTACCTAAATCTATAAGATGGCTAAAAAAAAATAAGATTCCTTCAAATCGGGTGCTAGGTTCACATAGCTGGATAAATGTGAATTTTTGAAAAAAGAAGTAGGTTATCTGGGTCACCTTATCGGAGAGGATGGGCTAAAGCCCGACCCAAAGAAAATAGTTTCAGTTCGCGATTTTCCTCGTCCACGTAACGCTAAAAATATTCGTCAATTCTTGGGTCTAACGGGTTATTATAGACGTTTTATCGAAGGTTACGCGAAATTAGCTAAGCCTTTAACAACTCTTTTAAAATCAGATGCACCTTTTTTGTGGGGAAATGCTCAAGAAGAAAGTTTTCAAATTCTTAAGCACCATCTGTGCACCGAGCCTGTTTTAATTTTTCCAGATTTTTCAAAACCGTTTATAGTCACAACAGATGCATCCGGATATGCAATTGGGGGTATATTGTCGCAAGGGGAAATTGGTAAAGATCGACCAATAGCGTACGCCTCACGTACGTTAAACGAAGCTGAAACGCGTTACGATACCTATGAAAAGGAGGCTCTAGCGATCGTTTATAGTGTGCTACATTATCGTCCGTATCTGTACGGAAGAATCTTTACTTTGGTAACTGACCATAAGCCGCTCACGTGGTTCCGCACTTGTAAGGATGGGAATGCGCGTGTGTTAAGATGGAGATTAAAATTGGCCGAATATGAATATGATGTTGTTTATAAGGCTGGAGTATCGAATGTGAATGCGAATGCCCTGTCTCGAAATCCAGTAGATTCAGAGCCTGCGTTAACAGTCGGTGAAATCTTCATCTCTCGGGTCACGGGTGACCACGATTTAACAGATTCCGAGATACTAACATTGTTGGGGGATGAGGAGTACGATGGTGACAGCGATGAGGAATTCGAAATTGAAGACGAGCAGGTGAGATATGAGGAGCAGTGGTGGGCATCGCTCACCTCTGAGGAAAGACTCGAGGCGGTCAGCGAGGAGCCGGAGCCCATGTTGCCCATCCGTAAGGACGCCACCGCCAAGTCAGGGGTAAGTGGAAACAGCGCTGTCACAGGTACTGGTGAGACTGCGGTTTCACCCCCTCGGATGCTCACTCGTCGGCAAGCCAAACTGCAAAAGGAAGCTGAGGCCAAGCAAAGGCAGCTTGAAGAGAGACAACTGGAAGATTTTTCACCACAAGCGGGGTGTTCAACTTCTGGAAGAGTGGACCACGCGGAAGATGTTGCAGCCTCCAACGAAGATCCTCTATGCGAAGATCCTCCATCCGAAGATGAAGTAAGAGGGCCAAAGAAGAAGAAGAAGGGGCGTCGAATTGAAGATCCTCGGGAAGACTACTCCGCCAATGAAGATAGTGACGATGACCAGTCACTCCACGGGGTTAACAATGAAGAGCTACCTACGGAATTTCCTGAGACTTCTATACGCGAAAATATTATTCAGTCGAGGGATTTATTTTTCACACGAAAGGACACTCTAGCGTATTTTTTAAATACCAAGGGTGAGCCTCTTGACCACGGGTCCCAAAAGGTGGCCGAGCGCAACGAGCTCCCGTATTTTCCTGACCTGTCGGTGGGAAAGGCGAGTGCTATAAAGCGAGGTAGCCGCTACCACGTAGCTCTACCAGTCAGCGAGGACTCGGGTGAAGGGCCTTCCATAATTCTTTCACATATGCGTGACGCGATTCGGGGTTTGAGGGAGTGTATGGAAGCATCGGATATGCAAAGTGTGAGTTTCGCGAAAACCGATTTCGTAAGTAATGTACCGTGGGAAAATATAATAGCGGAATTTCGATCGAATTTTTCAGGTAGTCCGATGAAAATTATCGTATGTCACGGAATCATACGTTATCCTAATCAAGAGGAACGCGAAGGAATAATTCGCGAAATGCACAGCTCGGCAGTCGGAGGTCATCGAGGTGTTTCAAAAACTTATAATAGGATTCGGCATTATTATTTTTGGGAAAAAATGAAAGTTGATATTCAACAATTTATCCAGCAGTGCCTTCCCTGTCAGCTAAAGAAATGCGTGCGTATAAAGACAAAACAGCCGATGATAATTACGGATACGCCGGGTAGTGCATTTGATAAAGTCGCGTTAGATATCGTCGGTCCGATTCCAAAAACGAGGCGAGGTAACGAGTATATTTTAACCATCCAGGATCAACTCACAAAATTTTGTATTGCAATTCCTCTAGCCAACGCCACTTCGGCAACCATAGCAGATGCTATGGTTAAGCATTTTATTAGCATTTTTGGACCTCCTAAAGCTATACTCACGGATCAGGGTCGAAACTTTTTGAGTGGACTGATCAAACGAGTAGCTCGCAGATTTAGAATTAAAAAGATTCGAACCACGGCTTTTCACCCTCAATCTAATGGGTCTTTAGAGCGCTCGCATCATGCTCTGGGAGAATATCTCAAGCAATATGTGGATCGTGAATTTGACTGGGATGAGTGGGTGGAATTAGCTATATTTAATTATAATACTAACGTTCACGAGGGGACAAAACATACTCCTTATGAGTTAGTTTTTGGAAAAATAGCCAGAACGCCTTCGAGTGAACCGCTGCATGTGGAAGATAAACTTCCAACATACGATGATTATCTTGTAAAACTCGTTACTCAGCTTCATGAAATTCGGGAAATAGCACGGTCAAATTTAATTGCGTCAAAAGAAAAATCGAAGAAATTATACGATAAACGCGCGAATCCAAAGATATTTAAGGTTGGAGACTATGTATTTTTGCAACAGGGCCCGAAACCGAAAAAATTGGGTGATCAGTATACCGGTCCGTTCAAAATCGTTGAGATTCTGGGTAATCAGAATGTCAAAATTGAATTTAAAAATAAGAAAACGCAAATCGTGCACGCCAACCGTCTCAAACATTCACATATCGTACCGCAGTAAATTTCTACGAAGCCAACCGGCGGCACTCTACTCCTGGAGGAAAGAGTTGAAGGAGAGTGATAAAGCGTGGTCTAATCGTTTTTTTAAAGTGAAATCCCATAAGTATGAAAACCAATATTACGGAATGAGTCAATGCTTCACCATTTTTTTTTAGTGCAAACATTTCGCCTGTGGCTTATTTGTAGTAGAAAACAAATATACAATTTTTGCTTGCTTGCTGATATTTTAAATCTTTTCTTTGCAAAATATTATAGACATCTAAGTAACTGTGGGAAGGAGGGCTATCTTTAATCAAAGTAGATTTTATTTTTGAAAGGCAGGTCTGATAGATGGATGCGGTTCGAAGGGAAGCTGATCAAACAAGGATTACTGTTGGCTGAAAATGCCTGTCTCTATACCTCCATCTGAGGGTGCTAGTATTGAGAGACATGACCCGGGTTTTTGAAAAATAGTGCTAAATAATCAGGGCCAGAGTAAAATCAAAATACAGAATACAAATCGGATTCTACCTGTCAGAGATGCAAGAACTACGTTGTATCCCGATTTAACTGGAACAAGTGAAGCTTGTTTTCTTAAAAGAGAGTTTTTCTCTTCTTATCATAATTATAGTGCGCCATTTTGTTTCCTTCAATCAGTTATTCTTTAATCTAAATACATAATTGGTCCTGATTAATATATTTTCAAGTAAATTTTTTGCAGAGATCATTCCTTTATTTTATTATTTTGAAATATTTGAAATGGCAAATAATTTTAGCTTCTGGTGTGAATGTGAATCTATAATCCTCCTTTCATATTAATTCTCTTCCCAAGAATTTCCGAAATATCCCTATACGACTGTAATTTAATCCTTAATTATGTTTGTAGTATCTCATCCTCAATCCTTATATAACCCTAAACCGAGATACAAAAGAGATATTTTTAATTACGTAATAATTAAGTTATTATTTAGACTAGATGAATTACAATTAATTTTTTTTTAATCAAGATTTTGAAAAATCTGAAGATAAAATATCCCAGTCGGATAAATGATATAGAAAGTAGTATAAGTATATTCGAACAATATTACAAAATTTAGTGAAAAATAATTTGAGGAGCGATAAGGAGGGAATATTGTAAGGATTGGCATTCCATCTTTGGGTTTCCTTGTAAAAATCTACACGCTTTATGGTTCATACATATATTATTTTTGTATTATATTTAGCCCGTGTGATTCCAATTGAGCATCCCAAGGAAGGCCTCTCCGAGGTCGAGCGCCGTTTTTCAAAGCGACGCTCGTCTGAGGGGGGAGGTGTTACGTCCCGTAACTGGGTCCTACATCCTTAAAAGAGAACTTGCGTCAAGATGCTGGGGCAGGCAAATAGGGGCGCATATCGGGATGGACGCTCGGGAGCCTGGAGGGCCGCTACACCTACGACGTGCGATTGAGTGTCTATGAGCATATAGCGCGGGTCTGGGTGGGCCCTCAAACTACGAGAGTTGGAGCTCGCGTGTCCAATATATCGACCTAGATTATTATTTAAACATCTAAATTAGGATCGACGGACCGTGGGTAATTCGACTTCGGCTTCATACAGGAGACAGAGCGTCCGCGAACTATGATATCGAGATGTTTACAGGAATGACCTAAACACTAAGGGGTCCCTGTACCTAAAGCCGCCTAGACGTCTGCGTCGTTCTTTGTGAAGAGTCGATAAATCTGAGAACCATAACCGTTGCAATGCGACGTTGGGAGTCACACGTGGGCTTCGAATGTTTTAAATAAGATAGGTACGTGAGATCACAGACAAAGGATGGATTGTCAATCCCGCGAAAGCCCTCGTCCCTCGACTTGTTTTATTTTCGGTGTTAACTCCAGTATATACAGTTCGTTTTGCGACCATATACAATCCTAGGTAGAAAGGGCTATATCGCGAACGAATGCTATCGAATATAATTATAAATATGTCATCGATCACTAGATGACAAATAATCAACCGGCGACGATTTTATATACCAACGCGACCAGTGAGATCACCTTTCGGCAGAGCCAAAACTTCTCAGAAGACGACCGTACCGACACAGTGCAACTGAGACGGAAGGCGTATCGAGGCTATGAAGATTGCAGTGGGCCAGAAGAGGATGGAGCGTTGCAGCCTACTACTAACACCGCTACAGCGAGGGCACACCACAGCACGGGCGTAAGAAGAGAATGAAGAATAAGGAAGCTATGCAAGGCGGAAGCGGGAGGAGGACAGCATCATAGGCCTACGAGCAGCAGAGGGAAGGCGACGGAACTATGGAAACTCTCCTTCTCTGCCGATGGATACCCCGACGTCCCCTTGATGACTACTATGATTTAGGAACAAAAAGATTAAAATAATAATTGTTTAAATTATATATATATATATATATATATATATATATGTATATATCTTCACATGATTATATGTATATTATAGTTATTGGCTAATTTTAGGATATTGTTAATTAATAATTTAAATTATTTCAAAGATCGAGATTTCTCTAAATTAATAAATTTAATTCTTTAAATGAAGTTGTTAATTTACAAAAGTAAATTAACATGTATAAGTTGTCGAGATCGAAATCATTATCTTTGAAAATATATAAGTCATTGTTTATCGTTTTCAATAATTATTAATTGTCAATTAACAAATCGTTGCCTTGGAAGTTCAGGAGATTTATGTAAATGAGATTTCCATTATTTATTATAGATCGTTTAATTTATCCATAATCGATAATTGTTAATTGTTAATATTGAGACCATAGTGTTAATAAGCTAGCTCTAAGACAAAAGGCATGGTGGGGACGGCTGAATGAACTCATAGTGTGTGCCCCCTCCCGAGGGGTATCATTTGTATATCTTTGGCTGTCTATATAAGATGGAGCCCTTAAAGCTTCAAGTTAGTCGCGGTCCATAGTTTTTTCGCGCATAAGGTTCAATTCGCCGCTCAGAGTCACACTGGTTACCCGAGCCTGTGTGGAAGTCAAATTTTGATACTCTGTCGTAGCGCGCGTGAGTTAAAGTTCGAGTCCGTCGTTCCCCGGTCTTTATTCATATTTAATTATTTTAAAGTGCAAATTCATTGTTCATTTTTTTGTTTCAACTCAGTTTCTTTTTCCTAAATAAATCAAAGTGTTTTAAAAATCTATTAAGTGTTGTGGCATTAATTCATTTGCTGCATTCAACGACCACCCTACAACCGACTCCTGTTGCCGTTCCCGCTGAAGTTTCCTGTCACCGTCGTCGTTGCACCGTTTCCAGCTACCAGCCCACCGTTTTTACATCTACCCATCGGCTTTACAGCAGTACCGGTAAGTCAAGTTCTTTTATTCATTATCTAAGTCGAAGAAACACCCTTAGGCCTTTTCCCGAGCTTTTGCCCGAGAGGGTAGGCTCTAAACAAGGCCCACAACACCCATCCGCCCTTTCAATTCGCCTGTCATCTAGTGTAACAGGGAGAGCCTCACTCTCCTTTGCCTAGAGTGAATTTTTCGGGAAAAACGGATCTGTGCCGTAACAACATTATTTCATATTGCTTTCCAATGTTCTGTAACGTTATCCCATTAATTGGTTCTCTATCAATATAGGACAAATTTCAAGGATCTTTGGAACACGCGTTTCGGTTAAACATCTAAACTGAAAATTGTTAAAAACCTGCCATCAGTAATTATACCTGACACTGAAGCTGCGAGAGTCTGTTAATACTAATTTAATTCATTAATTTATTCCACTAATTACTAATCATTAATAGGATGAAAATCCTCCCCTTATCTGTTACTTATTGAATAAAGTTCTGAAATAAAGAAAAACTTATTGCCAAGTAAATGTACTTCAACGAGACCCTAATAAACCCTTTGCAAGTGTATCTACGAAAAAAACTGACCATTTGGAAAGAAAAAAAACGGTGTAGTGCGCGATTATGAGTCGGTTGAAGAGCAGCCGATATTTCCCGGCTGCAATTATTGGAATCGTTGCCATAGGGCCAGGGCTATTGCAATTGGATATAAATTAGAAGCTGGCGCACGCTGATAATCCTCGAACCTTCGCTCTTTCCGGTACTCGACACTCGATGGTACTCGTGCGCTCGCATAAATATGGTCAGTCTGGTTGCAGAAGGGTTTGCCAGACATACTCATACCTCATTTCTCCCTACTGCGTGCCCTCATTGAAATTGCAGTTTTTTTTCTTCTCTCTCACGGTTACGTGTTCATATGATCGTTCGGGGGGAAGCGGCCGGTTGTTACCGGTTTTCATATACGCCGGGAGAACAATGGAAGTTCCAAGCGAGTTTTATTAAGACTTAACGAGACAAGTACCGGCACTCGTCATTCCCGATAAGCTCAATCGCTGTCTGATTGCATACCGACTCATCTAGATATATCAATGTATATAATTAATTCAATACACATTATTACAACTGTACGTATAAAGAACAGATATTTTTCGTGTTAGGGCGGTTATATTCATTATATCGTCTTAACCGAAACTAAAACAATGACGGTCGATGTCAAATAATTACGGTCTATGTAATTAGCAATCTTTGTCGTTATTGTGTACTCCTAAATACTAATCTTGATATTCATAACAATACATTAATGAATACATATATACATTACCGTTATTTTTAATTAGTCTGTACTGGATATGCCTCTCTTCGGAATTCTGAAGTTATGCCAGAGATGGCGACACTATATAAAAAGTTGGAGAACAAAATCGTCGACGAAAGCGTTGCTCGACCACTGCCTGTGGTATATACATGTAGATATATATAATGAACTTGTTCGAAGACGCAATGTTCACTTCGTCGGTGTAGAGGACTGTCGATCGATATTCCTCTGATCCGTCGTTCCTCGAACTCGACCGAAATACCGCGAGTATAACCGAATAGCATATACCCGGCTGTACGATATTGTACAATATTACCTTATAATATTTCCCTCTAGACAAGATTCCCCACATATGTGTAAATATTTGGAAAGCTGTAAACGTTGAGACCCCAGCACGAAAAGAAGCATTTAACTAGTTTCAGAATATTTCGTCGACACTTTCGTTGGGTTTGATTTTTTGTGTTCGAATTATGAATGCATAATCATGACGTACGCTATTTTGAAAACATTAACGTTCTCGTACCGCCCTTTCTAATTCCGTGGTTAAACATGATTGAAGTCATTGTAAAACCTCACGTCTTAGTAAACTTAGCTAATTCGCCCCTGCTTCGGTAGTCTAAAAAAATGATACGAATGATAAAAAATTAAGATTAACTAAATAGCTTTCTTAATAACGGACATAATTTTTTATCTCTGCAAAATAAATACAGATTTCATACCGCAAATTAATTGGGTTGAGGTAATCAGCCCTTAAAAAAAATTTTACCATTAATAATTCAAATAAATTGAAATATTACTTTCGTATGTAAATTTTTCTTCATCAGATGTACGTTATGTTACATATTTTTAAATATCTAATTAATAGGGAAAAAACACGTCTCCCCAGAGTGACCGATTAATAGTAGAGTTTGTAATGCGTACGATTATGGACTGTAACTGCATACTCATATTTTCGTTTCCAATATTTTTTTGCCTTTGTTAATTTTCTTGGATAAAAAACGATTTACACAAATGTATGCATATATTAGGACGGTATTTGCATAAAATTAAAAGTTTGATTCTGAGGGAATACGAAAAGCACGATTGCCCGGAGGATTCTGGCTAATTGGGTGAGTAATTACTCACCCTAGACCGTGATCAGAGACGAAGGAGTGTTTGGTCTCGACATTCGTTCCGTATCGAATGTGCGTGCTGCCTAATGGCCGATATAATTCAACAAGATTGGGAATTATCGGAATTTTGATGGCCAATGTCGTACTTCATACCACCAAATCCGTTTTTCCTAGATGAAAAGGAGCAATAGGAAAGCATTTGAAATTTGTATCAGACACGCCATTTCAAGATAATCGTAATATTCCACATGGGGTAGTTTATACATCTTTGCGTGATTTAATGCTTAAAAGGTCATAATCATCCACTGATTGAATAACCAAGTATATACTCGTAAGTGTACCCGTAAATGTCAGTGCAAAAAGGCACCGCATTAAGTTACCCGTTTTTTGATGGATCAATTTCATTGGAATATTTTTACGAGCTCTGAAATGATGAATTAAAGATTGTTCACGCGCCCAGTGTGATTCATTGCGACCTCTTTGTGGGAGAGTGAGAAATTTGATAAATATTACCTACTGCACACAACTGCGCTTCAAGAGCCACTAAATCTTCCTGCGATCATATTCTACCTAACGTAATACCAGAAGAAATTGCAAATCGTATGCTAAACTCAAGAACGGCACTACGTAGTACGTACAGTCTTCTACCCACGGTCTTACATACAGGTCTTGAAACTTGTGTAGTGGGGGTACGTCGCTTAAAATATGAAATATAATTCCTGTTGCGACCACTAGTAGCGCCAGCGGTAGAGTAAGGTTGTGTGGGAGAGAGATAGAATTATTCTGTCATCTCTTTCTAACCCTCATAACGAATCACTTGCTAACATGACATATTTGTAGAATGTGCGCGAGAATTGGATAAAATTCAATGAAAAATGGGTGTGGCACCAGGATTTCTCGGAAATGAACAGATTCCCTTCAACCCAAGTGATCATTCAAAAAGCTTGCAAGATGAACGTAAATCATTTTCGCATTGTTTTTAGGTATCACCACTTCATAATGAGTAGGAAAATTAAGAATAACGTTGTAGGAAATAGGTGGTAATCGATTCTAAGGTAAAATAAAGAAAAAACAAGCATGCTCAAAATCTTTATCCGTTCGTCAATTTAGCCCATATTATACTTTGGTATAACACATGGCTTATACGTCATCGTAACGCCACTATACACGATTCACTCACAAGTAAAACTTATCTCATGGAGGACTCAATTTAACTAACTAATCACTCGGTGAATTCTGAAAATTACGAAAATTTCGAGAATTTTGAGGTTGTGTTCGGCAACCTTACTCTCACACTAGCGCCAGATAGTGGCAGCGTCGGGAAACAAAAAATTTAACGTAAGCATACTTCCCCCACCACGTAAATTCGGATGAGTTTCAAGACCTGTATATAAGACCGTGACTTTGAGTAAGTACCTGGGAGAAGATTTACGCATTCATATAAGTTGGCAGTGATACACGTACTGTTTGAACTAGCATAGTCTTTTGAAAACCTATCGCATATCTTAATGACATACACGGATATATGAACGTGTATGCAACGGGCGAGACTCTTCGAACAAAGTCTAACGCGTGTTACAGTGAGTAAGTAATACACGCTGAATCCATCGAGGAGCCTGCGGAAACTGCATTACGAAAGATTCGAGCCGAGCATTCACCCGGCTTTGCTGGGCGAGCCGTAAAAGTGGAAAACTATTACGCGTTACGGCCATAGTGAAACGACGATGAACCATAGATGTTACATTGTGTTCCACATAGGCTCACTATACGGTAATAATAGTTGCCAACCTCGAGATATCCAGACTTTCATTTCGCGAGCATTTCGACACAGTTGACCACGAGATACTTTCTGTAGCTTTATACTCATAATTATCGATACTGATCACTGGGATTTCGCTTGTTTATTGCGAAAATTTATGAGATTACTTACTGCGTTATGGAAAGGGCTGCAGTTGTTTGACTGGGGGATCGAGCTTGTTTCGAACGCAATTGCTATCGCGATTAGTACCGATGCAGTTTTTAATTAACATTGCCGACTTGGAATCTCAGTTTCGCATTAGCCTCTAAGGTGAAGAACTTTTTGTTGCTTGCTGTTCGTACGAGAATGTTTTTTAAAATTGTTTTTGTTAAGATGAATTGAACGAGCCTACGAAATAGTTAGTTACTTACATGAATGACCATAGAGTGACCGTTGCTTGCGAGGATTTATGGTGTTTTTGCGTCGGACTAGACCTTACAGGCGCGCTAAAGCACAGTCACCAAATGTCCTGCATTGCAACGCTCGCACATAGTTCTTCAGTGGTTCTGGAGATGAAATTAATGCTTTTTTCGAATTTAACGTGGTATTAAGATCTTATTTTATCGGAAATTTTCTGCTCATGACAAATGTAGAAGAATCTCTAGCAAAATCTTAAAAAATCATAATGGCAATACAAAAAAATTGAAAAAATACAAATTTTCTGAGTCTTCATGAAATATTCCGAATTTCCATTTAATAAAAAAAAATGAAATATTTCTTACATTTTTGCCAAAAATGCATAGTTTTACTAGTCTTATGTCTAGTATGTTTTACTAGACTTATATCTGTTTTCTTAGTAATTAATCAGACTTTAGAGCGCAAAGGTCATGTCAGGATTGGTCGAGTTATTCATTTTTTTTACAGATTATTAAAGCCGGGATAGCAAAAATTGAAAATGTTTGCATATCCATTTACCGAGATCAGTAAGAAATCGCTTCCATTTTCGGAAAACTCAAGAGAGAATTACTTTTACAGAGGGATACTCAATATGCCCAGATAGAAAAATGTCGGCGCAATGGCGGCATGGTGACTGCCCGAACAGCACGGCGTGCTGGCAGAAATGCGGTATGTGCGACGTCATTAGACAGTGTTGTGACGGCACGGCGAGCTATAATTCGGTACTGTGTCGGCATAACTCCGGCACAACGTGCTAAATCCAGCTCTGTACCCACACGGTGCCAGCACTTCGAGACGCTCCACAGCGTGCCGGAGTTGTGCGGGCATAAAGCAGGATTACAGCTTGTCGTGCCGTCACAATTCTGCCCAGAGACGTCGCACATGGAAAGAAATGTTTGGTTGTGGCAACTACGTTTTCGATTTGCTGTACACAATGTCTAAAAAATTACTTACCTCAACCATATCGTATAGTAACCTCAACTATTCACGATTAGTTCTCGCGAGATTAGTTAGGTTAACTAATCCAATCGTTGGGACTACCAATCGAATATTTGGGACTACCATTCGAATCGTCGGTATTACCATTCGAATCGTTGGGAGTACCATTTGGGTTGTAAGGGAAATAGAATAATTAAGTGGTTGTGTCAACTCATTTCTTGGTTATGGCAACTAATCTTTTTTTTTCCGTGCACATTCCGCATTTCTGCCAAAACGCCGGGCGGCACGTTATTCTATCTGGGTGGCATCTGAAGGTAGTGCCTTCACGGAATGGCTTTATGAAAAAAATGTATTAAAACTTGGCGCACATACTATTGAACATGTTATCTAAACATCTGTGCAATTTCAATTGGATTTAGCGTCCGTAAGTGCAGATATTTACACTTGAAGTTGTGATAATTTACATGTACCTTCGATTCTGACACATCTGTCATTTATTTATTAAATACGCGTTTCGGACTTGGCCCCGGCCCCTCAAGACAAATCACAGAACGAATAAAAAGGCAACAATGGCCATCTCGCGTTGCGATATATTTTCGATATTTGAACATAGCTGATTGCCACCAACTTTTCAGTATAAGCCTCAGGCGTATCTCGCTCTAGCGGCCGCTGAGTGCGTAATATGATGATTAGCTGTTCTTCGTTCGGCGCACATTGGTCCGATTTTTCAAGCTCCGCCCTGTCCGCCATATTTCCTTGGAGCTTGGAAAATCGGACCAATGTGCGCACGAACTCAGAACAGCTGATCATCTTGTTGTGCACTCAGCGGCCGCTCGAACATGCAAAAACGAGACTTTTTCTGATGCAAAATCTTCTTGACATGTCAGAAGTAAAAACAAAACGAAAATATTTCAGGACCACAACACGAATATGGTCAAAAAATTTGAGAATGGTTTACCGTATAGTTTTTGAGATATTAGGAGTTAATAGAGATGTGTGGTGACGGCTGATTGACGTCAATTCTGTGAAATGACGGTCAATAGTCCATGTATATAGATGTGCTGTGACCATTAATTGACCAGATCTGACGGTCACTGCACATCTCTAGGAGTTAAAGCGGAATGAAGTAGGGAGCGAGTGGCGCACATAATTGCTATGGACAACCTCCTTACGTCCCGCGCACTGCCGCGCTTATTCCCACCGCTATGTCGTAAAGGCTACTTTGAAGAAACACTTGAAGCTTATGAAAGGTTTTGTATTTTTTTAAAGATAACATCATTTATAGGTTAACCTTTTGTTGTTATATCCGGTAGAGATATACTAATATGGTATTGATAATCTAAGGGAGAATGGCACACAGTGTAACAGCATTATCCTTTTCATTTTTTACATTACCAGAATGTGTTACGAATAACTTTCAATCATAATTGGTTCCTCTGAATCTTTGGACATTCAAGAAAGCTGTAATCAATAGTTAACAAGGGTCGAAGGTATTAAAATACTATATAGTAATCGTTGACCACTCGCAGAACCACGTCTTTCATCTTGCTCTCGTAAACAGTGCCTTTCGAAGTTATTCTCTTTCTAATTCGGACCATTTTATTTTTCTCATATTGTTATCCTAGCAACAGCACTCACAAATGTATATGTGTATGTAACATTGTGGCCCACGATTCAGTGTCACATCTATACCTCACTACCAACAAACCTGATTCACTGCAATTATTAATGATTTTTCGAAGTCAAATTAACAAAATATAGGTTCTGAGCGAGGCACGAATAATTTCACAATTTATGCACCACAAATCCTCGTGATATTGGTCGTGTCACACTGTGCACCGGGCCTCATGTCACATTGAACCCCAGTCGCTCCACTTTACGTGAAAATACATTAGCGGAATACATTAGTGGAATATATAATATAATTATATTTTTTAAATACAGTCCTAATCGAAGCTCGCAATTTTCCGCTTGGTAACCTTTTACTTTTTGTTTTTGCAGACCTCCGTTGATCATCACTAAATTTCCATCATCATATTCCATCTAAATTTTCGCGTGAAGATTTTTAAGGCGCCCGGTTGTCACCAGTACGTTTGTAGACAGCACAACGTGTTATCTGCTGCTATTAAGAGGAATGAGTATACTGGGATCTACGTCCCGCATTACCAGTGCAATATCAAATTCTTTTTACGTTCGAGCGACGACAGAGGAACAGCCGTGCACAGAGGATACAAGAGGGGATGCAAGAGAGGGTTGGTTGTGCGGTAGAGCGACGGCGAGAGCTCACTTTTTGCTTTGGTTGGCGAGTGAAACTTGGAAATAAAACGATATAACGAGAACACGAGTGTCGTACACCGACAGATCTCTCTGCAGCTTCTGGCAAAAGCGTTTGCTGCTTATTACGTCACGGTGAACGTAGTTACTAATTAGTTACATTCAAAGGGTAGCTTGTTGGGTGGGTAGGGGGCGGGGGAGAAGAAGGGGTAGGTAGGTAGCCCGTTGCAGTGAGGAAGAGTCGAGGGTTGGGTGGGCAATGTAACACGATGCAAGGGACGGTTGGGTACTGGCTGCTGCAATAGCAGCAGCACTAGCGGTAGCTCGACGAACTCAAATTTGTTTTCCTGCTGTGGCGCAGGCGAGAGATGAGAGCGAGACACGCAAGAGTAACGGCGTCGTTTCACTCGGAGGTTTCATATATGGAGGTGGGTGAAAAACAACAACGCAATACCACCCGCACTGTTACAACCGTACTAGTACTACGGTGCACGCTCTGCCTCTACTGTTGGTGTTGTAATAGGACTTCGCTCTTTGTCGATTCCTCTACTCTGCCCTTCTTCTCTTCTGCTTCAGTGGTTGCTCTATCTCTTTCTCTACATCACTTCACACATAGACCCCTAGGTCTGTCTTCGTCTCTTATTTCGCGCTTTGCGTTTTACTCCCTCGCACCGCTGCTGCCTCTTTTTCGCGTCGGTCGCGTTTTTTTCTTCTTTTTCTAGTTAGCACGCATCTTTGATGCGTAACCTCCAGGGCTCCAACCAGACTAGTTCGAAAACCTACCTTTTTTATTCGCACACCATTTTCGTCTACCAGATACGGCGTTATTTTGCAATTCTTTGGCACGAGACTAACATTCGCGACACTATCATTCGACAGCTTTGGATATGGTTATTATAATTCGCAATTGCTAGACAGAATGGCCGTTCCGTTGTAATTTGTGCGACCTCTCTTTTTTTGGGGAATAAACAGAAAAACGGATACGTACGTTGTGGAACGAAACGGACCGCAAAAAATAACAAAACGAGCTGCTCTTTTCTGTTAATGCTTGAGGTCCTTTGGGACAAAAAAAATTATTGTGAGTGTTGCATTTAATTATCCGGCTGTATCTTGGTCTTTTAATTTCATATTCAAACTTATTCGTCAGTTTGGTACGTGTTTGATCGCAGATAATGATTTTAAAATGTTGTGTAATTTACGGTACTTTAACCTGGATCCTGTAGATGAGAATCTGTGCTTTTGACCACTGCCCCAAAATATTTTCCAACTAAATATCCCGCGACAAAAAATCCCTTTAGTAAAATACCTTCAGTGTACATATACATCGAATGAGTAATTGGGGGTTTTTCGTCCGTCTACTGATTTTTAAAATTATTATTATTTTTTTACCAAACGTAATACACGAGTATTTTGACAGAGCCCTATGACCATAAACTGCCAGCGCCCACAATCATATTTCTTAATGATAAATATGAAGACAGGTGACAAGAGCGAGCTGGACAGGCTTGTTTTTTATTTGTCTGAATATGATTACAAATGATTTTTTGGGTTACCCGGATAAATAAGAGACGATTATCTGTCCAAATATGTTTTCTTTAATATTTTTTTTTTATTTACCCGGGCAATTAATATACAATTGTTCGTTCCCCTAGCAAACGCTGCAACCACACTAACAACCAGGAAAGCAACCAGTCGTTTTGTGGAAAAATGCAACTACCCAAACGACGGGGAAAGCAACCACTCGTTACAGTGCGGTTTTTTTTGTTGGAAGGAACCGAACAAGCGACCGCTTAAACAACCAGTCAAGGCGTCATTACCATGGTTGCTATTAGTAAAGCAACCGAACAAACGACAGTTTAAGAGATCAGTAAGAGCTAAGTATCATGGTTGGCAGAAAAGAACCGAATAAACCTTTTTATAACATTTTTATTTACTTTTAATACACTTTTCGATATACATCTTGCCGTAGTACGTGTTACTGTACGCAATACGAATGGACAATATTAATATTATAGCGACCATGACACGCTTCGACTGGTTTATTCAGCGGTTGTTCGTACGGTTATTATTCTAATAGCAACCATGGTAATGGTACCTTGACTGGTTGTTTAAGCGGTCGCTTGTTCGGTTGCTTCCAACAAAAAAAAAAAAACCGCACGGCAACGAGTGGTTGCTTTTCCGGTCGTTTGAGTGGTTGCATTTTTGCACAAAAAGATGGGGAAATATGTTCTATGACCTTCCTATGATACATTTTTATATACATGCTCGCGTAGAAAAAAAGAATCTTGTGAAGAATCTTTTAAAGAATCTTAAAAAAAGTCTTGAAAGAATCATTACAGGAATCTTGAAAAGAATCACGCATAGGAGCCGGAGCAAGATTCTTTCCAGGATTCTTTTCAAGATTCTTTCCATCCGAAAGCGTTCTGAGAATCTTTTAAAGAATCTTGAAAAGCGTCTTTAAGAGAATCGTGAAAAGATTCCGTCCATTAAATAGACAAATCGTTGAAAATTTTTTAATGAAATTCTTCAGAGGAATCGAGCAAAACCTGTTGTTACTTTCCCTTGGTGTCGAGACAGTAAATTTCGGTACGTCAACGAAGGGTAAATCCCTCGTGTATAGTCGAACTCAGAACAGCTTTGCAGTCTTATATACGTTCAGGCTTCAAGTCACTTGCGAGAAACGCTTCGACCGCTCGCCATCTAGTGGCATCGTACGAAACACTTATATTCAATACTCCGCTAGATGGCGAGCGGTCGAAGCGTTTCTCTTTTGATATCCTCTTTTGGATATCAAAATGGCATAAGAGTTATACAACTATTATTCTTTTAACCGTACTTATCATTGACATATTAAAATGTATAATTCGTTGCACTTAGAGCGTGAAGTGTGTACGGAAATATTTTCAAGTGAACATAATGCATAACGTACTCTACTCATAATCGTTAGGTTGCCGGTCCTGCTGTTACCATTTTTTTAAAATTGATTTAAATACCTACATCAATGTTACATGTAAACTTCATAAAACCTGCATCTATCAACAGATATTAACTTTTTATTATTGAAATTTTCAACAGCGTATTATCAACTTTTTTTACATACGAACAAACGAATACAAAAAATTGTATTCGTGTTTCAAGATTTGTAAATTTACAATAAATATTACTTAAATTTACAGTTAGGTACATTAATTGCGGAAAAGAAATGAATCAAAGTTTCAAGTACAAAGTATGTACATTTCATAAGCCTAAGTACATTAAATTTCAAGTCTTTTTTTACAGTATAGTGCTCGAAATAAGCGCAGACTATGGATCAGTTGCAGATAGACGGATAGATATTGTATCATAACGTGCGCATAAGGCCGTATTAAAACAGGAATTGGCTTTTCTCGACTGATCAAAGTTTTTGTCGGAAATAAACGGATAGATATTGTATTATTACATGCAGATTAGAAAGTATTCAAAATCGTATATGCTTGTCTTGAAGAATAACGGTTTTTGCCAGAAATTAACGGATATGGATTGTATCATAACGTGCGGATTAGGACGAATTCAAAATCATATAGGCTTGTCTTGAAGAATAACTGTTTTTGCCAGAAATTAACGGATATGTGAGCAATTCCTCATGGAACTTGAAAAATGCCAAAATAAAAATTTTGACAAAAATTCGAGGCACATCCACGGGAATTGTTTGCTAACTCCAGGGTATCATACCTACTCGATCAAATGTGTGCCATCGTGAAAAAATGTGAGCACAGCATGAAAAAAAAATAAAATAAAAACAGATTGAATTAAAAATTACTAATAAAATCCACTATTTTTCAAATAGATCGCTTTTATTTACCTTAAAATTGTGACGTTTATTAGTTTTAGTAGTACAGTATGTGTAATATAATTCGCTTAATTATATTACATTAAACATATAATTTTTAGAGGGAGATCCATATCGAGAAATTAAATGTAATGTCACATGGTAATAATAATAATGACAATGGAAGGGAAGAAAAAATGGGTACTAAAGATTAGTTAGAGCATAGAGTTTCTATTAGAACGTTCCATAGGATTCACTCGTTTGAAAAAAAATTACGTTTGAATAAAAAAAATGTTAGTAAAAAAAAACACTTTTTTATATGCTCATACAGTCATTGATAAATTTGACCTCCATCTGATCAAAGTTATTATATTGAAAAGTACCAAAAAAAGTTCCTAAGAATATTTTTATCATGTGAATAATAGCGAAATTATTAATTTTTTATTATTAATAAAATATTATTTTATTAATATTATCTTATCCAAATTCGGACGGACTTTGTTAACGGACCATCGCCCTTGAGGTATAAAAATTAGCAAGCGAGTGAATTTCATAATGTCTACTTTCGTTCAGATTAGGTGCAACCGAGAAAATTATTTATTGTGCCGTGTTTGGCACTGCGACCGCCCTGGAAAGTGCGGACGGTAAGGACACCAAACCGCGGGACACACACTTATCAATTCCTATGACTATACAAAGTCAAACACGCTTAATTTGCGATTGCGTATGTTCGATAACGACCGTGACAACAACAATAATAATTTTTTCAGAATAGTAAAGGAACGCCACAAAAGTTTATTTGATCATTAAACAATAAATATCTGTGCCAGGGACACGGATGGTAAGGACATTTCAGTCACTTTTACCAAAATAACTCGTATATTCTCGAAATTTTGGCTTTACCAACTAGGTGCCTCTGTTCCAAGAGATCAACATCTAAATGTTAACACCAAAAACATGTAACAATTTATCGTTGATATACCCACGGTCTTATATACAGGTCTTGAAACTCATACGAATTCACGTGGTCGGGGAAGTATGCTAACATTAAATTTTTTGTTTCCCGACGCTGCCACTATCTGGCGCTAGTGTGAGAGTAAGGTTGCCGAACACAACCTCAAAATTCTCGAAATTTTCGTAATTTTCAGAATTCACCGAGTGATTAGTTAGTTAAATTGAGTCCTCCATGAGATAAGTTTTACTTGTGAGTGAATCGTGTATAGTGGCGTTACGATGACGTATAAGCCATGTGTTATACCAAAGTATAAAATGGGCTAAATTGACGAACGAATAAAGATTTTGAGCATGCCTGTTTTTTCTTTATTTTACCTTACAATCGATTACCACCAATTTCTTACAAGGTTATTCTTAATTTTCCTAGTCATTATGAAGTGGTGATACCTACAAACAATGCGAAAATGATTTACTTTCATCTTGCAAGCTTTTTGAAAGATCACTTGGGTTCAAGGGAATCTGTTCATTTCCGAGAAATCCTGGTGCCACACCCATTTTTCATTGAATTTTATCCAATTCTCGCGCACATTCTACAAATGTGTCATGTTAGCAAGTGATTCGGTTATGAGGGTTAGAAAGAGATGACAGAATCATTCTATCTCTCTCTCCCGCAAACTTACTCTACCGCTGGCGCTACTAGTGGTCGCAACAGGAATTATATTTCATATTTTAAGCGACGTACCCCCACTACACAAGTTTCAAGACCTGTATTTAAGACCGTGGATATACCGTTAAAAGCAGAGGAACATGCTTTTTCAAGTTCCATGCGGAATTGCTCATGTATTGTATTATAACGTGCGGATTAGGACGTATTCAAATTCGTATTGACTTTCCTCGCGGGATCAAAGATTTTGTCGGAAGTAAACAGATAGATATTGTTTCTAAGGCAGCGACCCAAAGACAAGAAAACTACATATTTCTATGCGGTTCAGAACTGATAGACAATGAATCGGATTTGTCATCGTTAGTCGTAAATGATAATAAAGAATCAAGTCTTCTTACAAAGAACATATAAAACCGAACTTCTTTTAGATACGATTATCCGGATAATGTCGGATACTTCAGTGCGTCGTATTAGATCGCAAATAGTTTTGACAAGCAATTTTGACTACCGGTTTGAAGTTGCACAAAACGTATTAAAACGTATGAAATATTGTTACGTCTCTTAGGTTTCTATTCGGAACACGGAAAATAAAGATTAGTTGCGATAACCAAGAAATGAGTTGACTCAACCAATCATTCTATTTCCCTTACAACTCAAATGGAAATACCAACGATTCGAATGATAATACCGACGATTCGAATGGTAGTCCCAACGATCGGATTAGTTAACCTAACTAATCCAATCGAGAACTAATCGTGAATAGTTGAGGTTACTGTTCGATATGTTTGAGGCAACTAATTTTTTTAGACTTTGTGTACAGCAAATCGAAAACTTAGTTGCCACAACCAAACATTTCTTTCCGTGAAGTTTGAGTACGGTTTATTCTTTAAACTTGTATTTACGATTGGTTATTTGAATATTTGGTCGTTTCTTCTACTTTATGAAAGTATTTTAATAAATACAGATCATACTGAGTATAAATCGAGATCGAAAATTATTTTAAAAACCTATTTTTGGTGCGGAGGTCTTTGCCCCCTGGACCTCCATCAGAGCTTGCAGACCTGGACCCGCTCCGTTCGCCCAACTACTTCCATTGCAAGCCCACATAACGTACGTTACTCTTTTATAGTGGGTTTCTTTTTGGGGGTGCGAATTTTACGCATTCTACATAAAAAAATATCGTATGCCACACGTCTTACGCACTTGTGACATCCCACCTAACACAGAATGTAATAGTTACATAACTTTCGAATTGTAAAACAACATAACGTTGTTGTGTAACATTGACATAAGTATAATGTTTTGTTTTAATAACAATCGTATCTAGTTGTGACACAAAATTCTGTTTAAATAATATATAAACGTTATATATTATTTCTGTAACCAAAATAAGTAACATTTGTTATTGAGATTTTATTAAAATGTGACGTAATAAACTTACTTGTGATATAAATGTTATGTAATGTAATATAAATGTTACGAAAATTCTTCCATATCCTGAGACGTTCTTGAGTGAGAAATAATGTATCATCACTGGTGATGTTATTTTGACAGAACACGTTATTTTGTTAGTGCAAATATTATATCAAAGTTACGAATTTGTGTTAGGTGGGATAGTTACTATTATTAACCTTGAAAATATGAACGTAATCTTAAAAAATACATCAATATTTTAATCTACAAGGGCGGTTAAAATTAAAGAAATAACCGCTTTTTTAAATACGAATGACCTATTATAGTTAGTATACCCACATAGCACCGAAATATTTCTAAAACATTCTCGAAATATTCCTTTGCAATGATGCAATATTGCGAAAATATTGTGACAGATGTTTAAAACATTTCTAAAATATTGTAGAAATCTTGCAATGTCCGCTCAAAACGTTGCAAATATAATATTTCAATAATATTACAGAGCAATATTGTGTTAATATTACATTTTTTGCCCAAGGCTAATTCGTAAGAAATTCTACCGTTTTTAATATAATTTTTGGATTGCGAGTTTTTAAGCAGTACCATTGGATGTCCTCGATAATAATATTATTTATTGAAAAAAAAAAAAAAAAAAAAAATCCCGTCCAGGAATCGAACTCACAACCTCACCTATGTAGTACATCCACGTCGAATTAACGATGGGTAATTTTAAAAAGCGATCCTGTTTCAAAAATATATAACAATATTAGAGTTTCATTAACTAAATTTGTTCCAGAGGGGAATGCGGTTGAAAGAAACGTAAATTCTCGCTTCAAAGACTTACATCTACCTACCTATCAAACCTATTTAACGACTTAATGTCTATCACGCTAACCACTAGATTATCGATTACTTGTACAAACGTTATACTTTTATTGCCCATGTGTTCTGTCAACAAAGACTGATGAATTAAAAAATAAAGATTGAGCAACCTTTTAGAAGATTTCTGGTGCATAACAATCTTGTAAAAAAAATCGATTCATACCGTGCCGCGTTTTCCAATCAATTCTAATGAGGCTTCCAATTTCTGTCAGAATTTGTCCCCATTTCCAAATAATTATATGACGACTTCCCGATTGAATTTCAGTTTTTTCAAATCGAATGATACTCAATTGAACGAGGCAAATTTCTTTTTATCAACAAATTCAACTTTTTAAAACTAGTTTAGAAATTTCCACTTGAAACGTATTGGAATGTTGCAAAAAAGTTTCATTGTAATATTTGCAAAATCTAATCTGGAACCTTTTATTCGAAACTTTGTGAAATATTGTTGAAGAAATTGGATTGTTCGTTTCACAGGTAATGTTCAGAAATATTTAAAAAATGATTGGCAATTGTTTTACCTTTAACAATATTTCTGAACTTTAAGTTGACAATATTGCAATTAAATATTTGTGAATATTCGATTGGAAGCTTATGGTAATATTCCTGTGTAATGAAATATTCGAAATATTCCTGCAATATTTAGGCAATATTATGTGCTATGTGGGTAGTTTATTCCAGTGTACGGCTTTTTCAGCCTTTTACAGAACCCATCCCAATCCCTAACAACATATGCAATGGTCAGAAACTTGATTATACAATATTTCCACATCCACCTTCATAAAAACATTCCATAGTTAGGGCTACTGTTGCCGGGTCATTCTTCGAATTCCGCAATTCCTAAATTCCTAACAATTCTAGCTTGCATCGTGTTACTGCTTGTCAATAGTGCCGACTGTCGATAACCCAGCGATCTATCTACCGGCGTATCCCCGCCATCTATGTGTGTGTCTCCGATGCACCTTACCGTACCAATAACACAACCTTTCCCGCTTGAAAATCCGCCATCTTGCTTTTCACTTATCGCTGTATAACCTCTACAAGCCGCTTTCTCATAAAACATCCCAGATTTCCTCGTACGATCCAAACTTAAAGAAAATAACAGTTCCGCTTCATTCCTGCCATATTCTCATCACTTTGAATCACTTTCCACATGTTTTCCGTCAATTCTCAGACCGCTATCCCCAAAAACATGACAAGCCTTTCTTCGACAGATTTGCCCGGCGCCAAGCAGCAGTAGCGCCTCCGAATGACCGATTATATTTATTCATGCCCAAAGGGTTTCGGGTTTGAGTCTCATAAATGACATCAAAAAATTAAATCTTTATCCGCGATCAAATATATCGAATAACTTTTAATGTGAAATTAAAAAAAAAAAAAATATAGCCGTTCACTTAAGGGGATGCTGGAGTAGATTTTATTACCGACTTTGATCGGTAAAAACAGGCTTTTCGTAGTTTTGATTATTCTTCGTTAATACGCTATACACATACTTCAAATTGTACACGATTGTAATATCAACATAAACGAGTAGACGTACATTCGAATATTTGGTGAAAACGTACAATAAATGAAAAAAAACGTACATTACTAAATGTACGCCTGTTTGGTAAGATATAAAAGATTCTGGAACTCACATACGTTAAATCGAAATGTACGTTCATTCTTTAGCGATCTCTGAATATTCTACGAACGTCGAAAAGTCAATTACACAAAAGGAATCCACGCAAAATCCGGACTACGTTCACGTAGTCTGTTCGCGATCAGAGTGGGTCAGTGGGTCCAGAAGAGCGCGAATGAAGTTTCCCGATTAGAACTGTAACGTGGTGGATTTCTGGCACCACGTTCCTTTGACGTAATTTATTTATTTTGTTTAAAACGGGACGTCCGCCGTCGAATTTCACTCCAGGGGTCTATTTTAGTAGTTCAAAGTAGTATTAATTAATTGTTATTTAGTTGTTATTTGGTTGTATTTTAGAATATCTCAGCTCCTCACTGGTCCCTTCGCTGAGCATAACCACCGAGGGAGGGAGTTTCATAAGAAACTCCATCTTCTTGTGCTGTCAAAATGTTCGTTTCAACTCCCGGGAACGAATACTTAGCCCTGAGGAGTTGAGGAACCAAGGGGTGTGCAGTCCGCCTCACCTTCATGCGGAGGGGATGCCAATTGAAGGTTGGATGTCCCGACGAGATCCCCCTCGTCAGCGAAGATCCAAAAATTGAGGCAGAGGGACGCGGACAGTTGAACCCTTATCAGCTGTCGCGGTTTGCTCTGTCCAAATTAGAGCAGAGGACCTCCGAGTTATGTGGAGGGACCTTTCGGTTGGTGGGAGTTAATTAAATACCCCGGAGCAGCCCCTGAACCCAGTAAGAAGCAACAGCCCAAACAGGTCACCAACATCGGACAACGGTGTCCAAGGAACGCTACAGTGCCACTGCATAAGATCTATTCCTCGGCGTTGCACTACCGAGATGCGGCACCTTTCTATCCAGGATGCCCACGGGATCAGCAGGAGAGCAGCGTTGGCCGGTCGACGGTAGTTACCGCACCGCAGGCGGAGGCGGGGCCGCCTTTAGATGTCGAGGACTTAAAGTCACCGAGCATAAAATTAAAACGCAACTGAACTAGCAGAGTTCATGGGTCTCGATATTAGGCCAAATAATTATCTCGCATTTTTCTCGCTTGTAAGAATAATTATAGTAAGAATAAGAGTGAGCGTCGCACACCCACGCATGGTCATACATCGACCGCCGATAATGGATCTTGAGTACGAGCTCAAGAAATCGCGTAACAGCTCACCTATGACCACTCTGTGCGAATTAGCCTCACCTATGCCTTTTAGCGACCCGGGCGAGTGAGTACTCCCACTCTGCACAGTCGTCCGCGAACTCTCTCGAGAGCCTTGTGTGTCTCCGTCCACGCTTGATACCGAGCAAACTATAATCAAAGTTTGTTTAATGCCATCCGCCTCATTGTAAATGGCATTCGTTCGAATCAGTGTGTGCAAAAATCAGAGTGTTCGAGAATAGTAGTTTTCGATACGAGTGCGATGAAACAATTTTTCAACGAGTGTGAGTTTGCAGCACAAGCCAAAGGCGAGTGCTGCAATCACACGAGTTGAGAAAAAGTTTCTCGCACGAGTTCCGAACAAAATTTTATGCTACCAGTGTGCGAAGTGCGATTTCGCACACACGACGTGAAGCGGTGCGTGCGCGAAATCGTTCTTCGCGCACGGGTATGGCATAATAGTATATTACACACCTAGGGCAGTAAAGTAAGAAAGCCTCAGATCACATGTAATTGTCGATTGATCGACAATTACATGTGATCTGAGGCTTTCTTATTTACTGCCCGAGGAGTGTATACGATTTTTCTCATCGATGGAGCCGAAAACCGGGAACTTCGTTCCGCGCAGCGGAACGAAAGTTGTCGCTTTAGGCCCGGAGGCGAGAAAATGCTATTTGTAGGTGAACATGCCATTAAGGGGAGGGAGTCAGGTCAAAATAATTAAATTTGTAAATTCAATATCATCCAAATTCTCTTGCATATAAAAATGATCAATGAACTATATTGTTGGTTCTCGATGAAAGGACTTTTTACTGCCATCTGACTTGCGTATGCCTTTCCATATTATCTTAAGCAAAGGTCTTAGGTTTTCCACTCTGCGCGTGATACAGACCAAACTGCTAGTCAGATTGGGCTAGTTGATGTCTCATTTTCTTCTTAACAAAAAAGACACACCGGCTAAATGGAGCAAAATATTTTTTTTTTCATTCTCAAAGCAAAGTTAATAACTGATTTAGAAAATAACATAAAATTTATTTAGTAATAATTATGTCACTTGAAAAATATTACCTTTTATTAACTTTTGCTCCATTTAGCCGGTGTATCTTTTCATGAAGAAGAAAATGAGACGTCAACCAGCCCAAACTGCCTAGCGGTTTGGTCTGAATCATGCGCAGAATAGGTTTAAAACCAAGTTTCGGCAAATGGCATCTAAAGCTTACCACTCAAATAAAAATGTTTATGCTGTTTTCATCTTTGGGGCACCTTAGTACCTTTAATGAACAAAATAAAAATATTATTTGCAAGTCAGATTACAGAATATTATTAATAATGTTATTAATAAATGTTTTTTTTACAAATAAATAAGTAAATGAATGCATAATTTGAAAAAAAACCTGTAAATAATATGGGGATGATCACTTTTATTGACAACATCACTGAAAATTTATCCAGTGTTGACACATTCACGAATGTGCTGCACAAACATTAAATCATCACTTCATAACAAATGATACATATCTGATCACTGCTGATGATTGTTGATTCTGTTTTAAACACTATTGATTGAAAAAAAACCGTAAATGGCCAACGGAACCAAACTAATAACATAATATGAATCAAAAATAAAAACGTCGATTCTAGGTTATGCGTCTCGCGTGTAGCAGAAGTAACTTCTCGAGGCAGTAACACGCTGCGCATGCGATACGCGCTAAGGTATCACAGCGCATGTCCCATTATTCGCGCGAATTCGAATATCATGTAAGTGTTAGGTGTTGCGTTGAAGACATCACACTGTCATCGCGTCATTTGTATCGCGTCCCTAGCGGATCTGAAGAACCGCAAAATAACCGAAGAGTGACCGGTCGTTATGGAACAAAAAATCACTCCAGAATAACCGAGAAGGAACCTAGTGACCGGCGGGTAACCGTAAAGTGAACCGTAAAGTGACCCGTAATGAACTCAATATTCCGTTTCGGGTTACTATTCGGTTATATGAAGATCTTTCAAATAACCGAAAAACAACTTTTAACAAACTGTCGGTTACTTCTGCGTTACTTTAAAGTTTGTTTTTGGTTAAAACATTGGTCGCTTTGCAGTTGCAATCGGGTTCTTTTTTGTTCCAAAATAACGGTCGCTTTATCGGTTACATTACAGTTGTTTTACGGTAAAACAACTGGAAATGAACCTCATAATGACGGTTACTTGTATGTGACCGTAAAGCAACCACAAAATGACGGTTGCTCGGATCCGCTAGGGGTTTCGCTAACTGGTTTAAAAAATGGTAAACGAATAAAAATTTATTTACAAATACGTAATAAACTTTTTATTATATAGAAAAAAATCATTAAAAAACAGGTATATCGCAGAAATCGGCTATTTTTTGGGTTTCAGGTCTAAGATTTTTCAGGTTCAGAGGTTATACTTAACTAAACGAAACTGCCGAAGAGAAAAAAAAATATATATTGTGACGGGCTATTACAACGGCTCAGGACTCACCGTGTAACCGCCGACGTCCAAATATAACGACGCCCACGTTGTAATTTTTCTTCCTTACTTGCTTACTCTCCCAGATGGGCGCCAGGTAATCTATTCTTCTCCCGATTACCAGGGAGATTCTTACCACTTCTCCTCACTATCGTCCAGCTAGCTGTAAGGGTGCAGTTCGGGGGGGAAGGCATGCAAAATAATTTCTACAAACCACGCCTATTTCTTTTTTCTATAAAAATCAAACAATCGATAATTTATTTCTCTATCTTACAAATTTGACTCGAGTCTGACATTCGACGCGGAGTTACCTCTTTTACGCGTTTTACAACTTTGACTCGAGTCCGACAATTTCGCGAGACTGATCCACGAATAAATGTTTTCTAATTCTTAGCGCCGAGATTGATGGAGGCCGGCCTCGTGACAATAATTCGAGGTACTTCTACACCGCGATCACTTCCGGGGAATTATTAAAATCTGGGAAGTTGCACCAAGTGCGCCTACCTTTGACTTCCCGATTCTCGTACTGAATCCCAGCCGGAAAACTCGTCCTGTGGATTCCCACTGAATTTCTCACGATGCTCGTGCACTCTACTTCCCTCGAGCGCAATTTACCGATCTCTTTCTCTCTATTCTCTGACACTACGCGAGTCGTCGTATTAATCTCCCTAATCGGTTCACGTCCCGTAGTTAACTGACTACTTATTTTTCACGCTGTCGCGTGCCACACTCCTCGCTTCCTTGTTCGGGAGTTCTCGAGTGGGGGCATCGGCCTAATATCGACGCTCTTCTTAGATCATCGGCGTCGTGCCCTTCCGTCTCAGCTCCCCGCTCTCTCGCCTCGCCGGACTTCCGAGGAATTCCACGAATTTACTCTGGAAATAATATAGCCTCGGCAGTCAACAGCTCGCAATATTTCGTACTGGACATTGTCGGTGAGAAAAGATTCGGTGGATCTCGCGGTGGCTCGAGCCTATGCTGCGCGCTCGATCTCATCGGCACCCGTTGAAGCGAGCGTGTTGTAACGCCTCGTCACACCCCCCTTCCAAGCCGGACTACCCCGTGTAAACACGTGGCAGGCTCAGGCTGATCCTTCTCCAACGGGTCGATGCCGAATCATGTCTCAACCGCTCTTTTACACTCCACCACCCAACACACTGCAACAGAACTCGCTTTTCTCGAAATTTAGGATTAGCCCTGCCTCGCGAATTATGCCGAGAATCTTTCTTAACCACTCGAGATGGTCATCGAACGTGCGGTTTACAATGATTATATCATCGAGATATGCAAACGCGTGTGGCTCGAGCTCCGGTCCGATCAGTCGATCCATTAAACGTTGGAACGTCGCGGGCGCATTGCACAAACCGTACGGCATTCGACGAAATTGAAACAACCCCTTACCTTCCACAATAAACGCAGTAAAATGTTTACTATCCTCGTCCATCATTATTTGATGATAGGCCGCGCTCATGTCTAGGGTGGTAATGTACACGGCCTCTTGCAATTTGCTAAGGATGGTATCCATCCGAGGAAGCGGGTACGCGTCCTTTCGCGTCAATTTATTCAGTTCCCGATAATCGACGCAGAACCTCCATTTTCCGTCTGGCTTAGCGACCATCACCGGAGGGCTCGCCCAATCGCTCTGCGAGTTCTCGATTATTTTTCCCCCTAGCATCCGGTCGACTTCCGCGTGCAATTTCTCGACTACTACCGGCGACCGACGATACATGCGCTGTTTAATAGCTCGATCGCGAGGGGCGTCTATCACGTGTTTCGTAAGCGTCACGGCGATCTCAAAATTCTGCGGCATTCCCGGAACTAACTCCGCAAGCAACTGGTCAAGGCGTTCCCGCTGCGTTTTCGCAAGTTCTTGCAGGCCGAAGCACGCGCCTAGCGTCGCAAGCTCATCGCTCGTGCGTACTATTGGGTGCTCGATCCCTACATCATCTACCGCCCACGTGCGGCGTTTACCATAGACATTAATCCCGAACATTTCAATGAAATCCATCCCAAGCAGGCAGTTGCATTTCAAATTACGCACGATAATGGAGGGAAACCACTTCTGTACCCCATCAAGCTCTATCGGGAATAACGCTTCCCCGAGCACTCTTTCCGGTGTACCGTTTGCCATTGTTACGAAATCGTTTTGACTTGGCGGGTATTCTCTATGCGGCAACGCGAGTTGTTCCACAATTCTGCCTCCTACTCGTCCAAAAACGGAGATCGTTGCTCCCGTGTCTATGAGTGCGACTAATACCTGTCCGCCAATAAGTAACTCGACAAAAATTCTTACCCGTCCACCTCCGCGCTTCCACTCAACGGGTGGTGGCGGGAAGGTGTCGAAGAACCAGGCGTACTCGGAACGGCTCGCCTCTTGCGCTACTCCGACGTCCCTACCCGCGGCAGTCTCACCGGCAAGCGCTACGGTTCTAACAGTACGATCTTTCGCGGTCTCTCCCGTTTGGTCGGTTTCCATCGCGTCGCCAATCGTCCTGTCCTCCCTTCTATCTGCCTCCGATTCGTCCGAGCTACTTAGGTCTAAAGTCCAAATGCCGACCGGAGCATCCGGCGGCTCGCTAGTCGCTACCTCATCGACCCTGTCTGAACGGGGTACACCCGAGGTACCTGCCGAGGTCTCATATTCTTGAGCGCGATCTACACGCTGGACTTCCCTATGAACTGCACCCTGGACTGGATCAAGGAGGGGATAAGGCTCACCGGGTCTACAGTCTACTCTCCTTTCTTCCGGCAAGGCTTCACTTAATCGGTGTGCTGGCCTGCCTGCTGCGGCCAGCCCCGGTTGCCGTTTTTTGAGACTGCACACCCACATGTTTCACTCGTAACGTCGCGTCGCCCGCACGCTGTGCACAATTGCACTCGGGGGCTGCGACAATCTCGGCCAAAATGCCCCGTCCCTCCACAGTTGAAGCAGAACGGAGGCGGCCGTCGATAACCATTCGTTTGGCCGCGCGGCGGTGTCGAGCTCCCTTGTCTCGAGGGTTCTCCTCGGGCTGGCTGGCTCGAGCCCCCTGCCGGCTGTCCGGTTGGCCTCGTGATCTGCTGCGTGGTGCCCCGTGTTGGCTGCGACGCAGCGGCTCGAGCGTATGTTCGCGTAGTTACCGCTGACTCCACTTCGGCTGCCTCGAGGCTTTCCCCACCACGTTTCTTTCGTCGGCGGCGATTTTTCTTTCTTGTCTCAACGGCGTCGACGACGTCGTTTTCTGTGTCGTCACATTCCTCTACCCCTGCCGCACTATCATCCACGGCATAGGTTCTGGGGCGTTCCGTCCGGTACGGCGTCGGATGATGGCCTTTACCCGCTCCTCTCGCCGGGGCGTTCTTGCTCGTCACGGGACTCTCCCATGCAAACTCCTTTGCGTGAGATTCCTGACGGCTCGGCGGAGGGCGTCGAGCCTGGGCACGCTCCCAACGCTGCTCTATCTTCGTGGCTTTCGCCACAAGTTCGCCGTAGGTGTAGAAATCCCCTTGGTCGATTCGGTCCCAGTATTCCGGACGTAACCCAGCGTAGGCTTGTTCCAGCTGGGTGCGCAAGCTCGCGCGCCTTCTCAGTCGGTTGTAGAGACCCTGGATGCAAATCAAATAATTTTTTGCAGTCTCCCCGGGGCCTTGCGTCCTTCGTCGGATATCATCCTTCAAACCCTGTTGTTTCCGGTCTCCTCCGAACCACGCACGGAACTCCCTGACGAAACCCCGCCACGTGCGCCAATAGGTTCTGTTTGAGCGATACCACTGAATGGCGCGGCCTTTTAGAACTTCCGGCAGAAGTTGCAGCCGATCTTCCGGTCTTATCCCAGAGGCAGCGATTTTCTCCTCGACTATCTCTAGGAATTCGTCGCACCCCAGTTCGTCGTCTCCCGAGAAGGTCACTCGCCACTTGCGCGCGACTTCCCCGATGTCTCGTTCCCTTCGATGGCGATGGACTGGCGACGAGCGTCGATCCCGTCGCGTTTGCTGCTCCGCCTGGCGATCGCTTCCCCGATGGCGGCGGCGATTCCTTCGTCTCCTCACTGTGTGCCATCGTCGGTCCGCGTCCGTCTCAGTCGCGCTTTCCGAGGATGCTGATGTCCCGGTCTCGCTCTCTTCGGATGTTACCGAGTCGGCGGACGATGTATCCGTGAGCTCCAGTTCGGTATGCCGTGTACGGTTCCTCCTATTCGGCCTCTTCCTCCGGCTCTGCTTGCTCTGGTCACTGTCTGTTTGAGTGCCGATTTCTCGGAGGCGTGGCTGGTTTACCGTTCGTGATTTACGCGAGTGTGACTTCCCGGCGTGGCGCGTCCCCCCTGGTACGTCCTCCGAGACTTTTCTCGGGGCCTCGCGCCGTCGCAAGGTCACATTCGCGCTTCGGTCCTCGAACTTCTGATTTTGGTCACCGTCTTCACCACTCCACTCAGCCGGCACCACGCGTCTTCTGGGGGCCGTTAACCCTACGGTTCGGCGCGGAATCGCCCCGAGTGACGTATCGTAGGGGCTTACGGGTCTCGAGCCTCGATCGTTGCTAGACTCTCGCATCGCGGCACTCACGAATTTTCTCAATCGGTTCCGTGCTACAGCCGGTACACCCCCCGGATTGAGCAGTAGCGCACGGAGCGTAGCACGGACGGTAGGGTGTGACATTTCGTCCACCATCTTGATTTCAGGGGTAGGAGGTCCGCTCACTTCGGGATTCTCGTCCGCTGCAGTCCACTTGATCGCCTGATCCCCGGCCTCCCGGAGATATGACCGCCTCAACCGACCGCGGATCTCTCCCGCATCTCCCTCAACACTCGCGTTCATTTGGCAGAGCTGTCGTCGCACAGCCCCGTCCGGCATGGCGTCGATCCATCGCAACGACTCGTGCTGCTGTCGCCTCCACTCGCGTGAACCGATGACCTCCCCACCCTGCGCTCCGCTTTCGCCAGAGAATCTGCCGGTTTTCTCCTCATCTCCGCTCGAGGGTTCTGTCATGTTTAGTTTAATGGCCGATTTTAGTACACGACAAATTCCGAAGTTATTTTCCGGTTCTTTATTCACACGATCGCGAATGATTTTGACCGCGATCACACGTTATTAATTTTAGAATAAATAACAGCTCGCTGAGACCCTCGCTAAATGGCGGAAACTGCGAAATAATCCTTTCGCGAGACACTATTTTCGTTTCGTAAATAAAATCCCGTATAATTATTATTTATTTATTTATTTGTTTTTCTCCCGAGACTCGCGAATTAATTTATTCGCTCCTTCGCGTTGTTACTATTCGACGCGCCACGAAATTATTTTCGCCGAAACGCGGAATTAATTTTAACGAGCGCGTAATGAAGCACGAGAAAAAAACACGAGATTATTTTTTTTTTTTCCCCGAGAACCGTATGTCACCTGTCGAACTTCGCATTCCCATTGATTCACCACACTATTATTGAAAATAATAATTTTCTCTCCGTTTGTAATATTCGGAAGTTCACGCGACCATTTCCGAAAACCGCCGAATTTATTTAGAATTATTCGCGATTTTATTTCGCGAAATCGTCGCGCGATTATCACGAATTATTATAATCACGGTTGTTGTGGTTCCGGCTCTCGAGTATATGTTGTTGTCAAGCTGTCACTTCACGCGCTTCGAGCGGTATCTCGGGTGAGCGACACTAGCTCAGCTTTCCGAGCAACGTCTCGAGCGTTAACCGAACTCACGGTTGAGCACTATGGAAATATTATTTCGAATTTATTTCACTCAATGTATTTTCGTTCACGCACTTCGAGCGAGTCTCCTCAACTAGTCTCGCGCACTGTTTATGTTGACATCCGCGCGCGCGCGTCCTTGAGACTCGAGCTCGGCTCAGCGAAGCCCTTGTTCCTAGTCACGTATTCACACACGGCTTTACGCGCACTTCACACCGAGATTATTTTACACTATGTCCCGATGGCCCTCTTGCCCCACGTTGGGCGCCAAAAATTGTGACGGGCTATTACAACGGCTCAGGACTCACCGTGTAACCGCCGACGTCCAAATATAACGACGCCCACGCTGTAATTTTTCTTCCTTACTTGCTTACTCTCCCAGATGGGCGCCAGGTAATCTATTCTTCTCCCGATTACCAGGGAGATTCTTACCACTTCTCCTCACTATCGTCCAGCTAGCTGTAAGGGTGCAGTTCGGGGGGGAAGGCATGCAAAATAATTTCTACAAACCACGCCTATTTCTTTTTTCTATAAAAATCAAACAATCGATAATTTATTTCTCTATCTTACAAATTTGACTCGAGTCTGACATTCGACGCGGAGTTACCTCTTTTACGCGTTTTACAACTTTGACTCGAGTCCGACAATTTCGCGAGACTGATCCACGAATAAATGTTTTCTAATTCTTAGCGCCGAGATTGATGGAGGCCGGCCTCGTGACAATAATTCGAGGTACTTCTACACCGCGATCACTTCCGGGGAATTATTAAAATCTGGGAAGTTGCACCAAGTGCGCCTACCTTTGACTTCCCGATTCTCGTACTGAATCCCAGCCGGAAAACTCGTCCTGTGGATTCCCACTGAATTTCTCACGATGCTCGTGCACTCTACTTCCCTCGAGCGCAATTTACCGATCTCTTTCTCTCTATTCTCTGACACTACGCGAGTCGTCGTATTAATCTCCCTAATCGGTTCACGTCCCGTAGTTAACTGACTACTTATTTTTCACGCTGTCGCGTGCCACACTCCTCGCTTCCTTGTTCGGGAGTTCTCGAGTGGGGGCATCGGCCTAATATCGACGCTCTTCTTAGATCATCGGCGTCGTGCCCTTCCGTCTCAGCTCCCCGCTCTCTCGCCTCGCCGGACTTCCGAGGAATTCCACGAATTTACTCTGGAAATAATATAGCCTCGGCAGTCAACAGCTCGCAATATTTCGTACTGGACATTGTCGGTGAGAAAAGATTCGGTGGATCTCGCGGTGGCTCGAGCCTATGCTGCGCGCTCGATCTCATCGGCACCCGTTGAAGCGAGCGTGTTGTAACGCCTCGTCACAATATATATTTGATTTTTTTT
>OZ019981.1:2492122-2722122 GCA_963970395.1 Ephialtes manifestator
CACGCACGCACGCACGCACACACACACACACACACGCACGCACGCACGCACGCACGCACGCACGCACGCACACACACACGCACACACACACACACACACACACACACACACACACACACACACACACACACACACACACACACACACACACACACACACACACACACACACACACACACACACACACACACACACACACACACACACACACACACACACACACACACACACACACACACACACACACACGTACGCATGTGTAACAATTTTTCACGAAAACAAAGCTTCCACTTTCAGGAATCAAAAAGAGAGAAAAGTCGCCGGGCGCTTTATTCGGAACGCACTCCAGCGCTTCCTTACACGTCCGACTGAGAGGCGATGGTGGCACCACCGGTGTCTGTTGTTGGGAGTTCGGCTGGTGGTCAAGGATCGCGAGAGACTCGTGTACTCCTTCGCATCCGGCGGACCGTCTACCGTGGCGCCGCGTGTGAGAGTGATATCAAATAGTACACTCGGCCCAAGACCGCGAGAACCCCCAACCGCCTCGACCCCCACCCACAGCGCTCCCACCTTCACCCACCAGCGCGAGATGATCGGCGCGTCCGTATACTTGTTCTGCTCGCGGTTTTAATTCATGCTTATTCTTTGAATAAATTAAGACTTACATATTTATCAATATGTTTATTTAAATATTGTTTATATGTTACAATATTTTTATAATAATATTTAGACACACACACACAGAAAAACCAAGCTACTAAAACTAGAAATACTATTCTTAAGAAAATCCCATTATAAAGAGTACATATTATTCACATTACAGGGTCTTACTTCATTTAGGTGATGCCGATTCATTTATTGTTCCTTGAAGCAGTCGATTATCAGTATGCCGTCGATGGTATCCATCGTCGTAGATATTAGAGAGAGACCCTGACATGATGGCGGCGGGAGTGTTCCTTTATGACAAACCCATCTCAACGGTGATGGTCTGGTTAAATGTAGATGTCTCATATGTGTTGGGAAATGAGAGGCAGAGGTTTCGTATAATAACCATCACACAAGAAATAAGTTTTCAGTTTTATTACTGCCTAGCTCAACGCTAATTGTCTGGTTTTATGTAGATGATTCATGTGTCTTGGAAAATAAGGGTGAAACGATTCGAATGACAACACCCGCGCAGAATAACGTAGTCCCGGATGGAGTCCAGGATGGAATCTTGGCAGTCCAGGATGGAGTCCCGGATGGAATCTTGGCAGTCCAGGATGAAGTACCAGATGGAGTCTCAGATGGTGTCCACCGACTTCGGCTTTTAATCGGATCCCGGATTCGGCGGACTCCATCATGGACAACCCGTGAATCTCAGCTGTCCAATGGCAGAATCCATCCTGGTGTCCATTATGGCTTCTCACCTGGACTGTCTTACAGTCCATCCCGGACTCCATCCGGGATGACCCGTGAATCTCGGCTGTCCGATGGCAGAATCCATCCTGGTGTCCATAATGGATTCTCACCTGGACTGCCTTACAGTCCATCTCGTACTCCATCCTGGACGATCCGCCAATATCGGCTGTCCAGTGGGAGAATTCATCCTGGTGTCCATTATGGATTCTACCCTAGACTGTCTTACAGTCCATCCCGGACTCCATCCTGGACGGTCCGCGAATCTCGGATGCAGTATCCATCCTGGTGCCCATTTTGGATTCCCGCCTGGACGGTCTCGCCGTCCATCCCGGACTCCATCCTGGACGGTCCATGGAATCTGGCTGTCCGACGGGAGAATCCATCCTGAATTCCATCCTGGACGATCCGGGTGTCCACCAGGAGGTTGACAACAGAACCAGACCGCGCCCACCTTGTGCACCTTGGTGTCCAGACGATCCATTTTGGACCACTCTTATTATGTCAATGGAGGTTATACCCCTCGTGTGTAGTCGAACTCAGGACAGCTTTCTAGTCTTATATATATACGCTCAGGCTTCAAGTCACTTGCGGGAAACGGTTCGTCCGTTTGCCATCTAGTGGCATCATGCGAAACCCGGATACATAATGCTCCGCTAGATGGGAAGCCTGAGCGTATATATATAAGACTAGAAAGCTGTCCTGAGTTCGACTACACATGAGGGGTCTAACCTCCATGCAAACATAAATTTTGGTTTTCATTCAAATATGAAGAAAAGTCCACCGGAATCCTTTTCATGTTTTGTTTGTATTAAAAATCCAAAAATAGGTCGTCTGCAATCTTTTTATTTTGTGAACATTTCTTTCTTTCAAACATAAATTTTTGTTTTTCATTCAAATATCAATAAAAGGGCCCCGGAAACCGTTTCATGTTTTGTTTGTATTAAAAATCTAAAAATATGACATCTGAAAACTTTTTTATTTTGTCAACATTTCTTTCAAACATACCATCTTTTGTATTCGTTCAAATATGAAAAAGTCCACGGAATCCTTTTCATGTTTTTTTTTTGTATTAACAATCTAAAAATATGACATCTGAAAACTTTTTTATTTTGTCAACATTTCTTTCAAACATAAAATTTTTGTATTCATTCAAATATGAAAAAGTTCACCGGAATCCTTTTCATGTTTTGTTTGTATTAAAAATCTAAAAATATGGCATGTGAAAACTTTTTCATTTTGACAACATTTCTTTCAAACATAAACTTTGGTTTTCATTCGAAAATGAAAAGCGGTTACATGTATTTTGTTTGTAGATTTTAAAACCAATATGTAAAAGTCTGTACGCTAGAAAATTCGATACAAGATAGGACTAGAAGATTGTAACTACCGAAATAAAAATAATTACAATGTTGCTGTAATAGTATGGATGGGAGGCAATGCGCTGCGTCAAGCTAATCGGTAGAGTGAGAATCCAGGGCCTGTATTACATGGTCCTATTACTGAGAGGGTGACACTTTTCATAAGGCCGACTTTTAATAGAAACCCTAACCCGTTGTAAATCCCAATAACTACGACTACCTTTTCAGGGTTAAATTTCATCTGTTAAAATTTTCGTTCATCGTCAAATTAACGTGACTCGAAGATTTTCTATAAGAGTGTTTTGTGCGTATCGCTAGAAAAGGTTGTTGAGAACAAACATTTTCGTCCTCTGTTACATGGCTGTATTACTGATGAAAACGCTGAAGCGTAGGGTTGTCGCTACACTTACACAGAGCAATAATTGCTTTGGGAATAATGGTACGTCATTCCCCTATGTCAAGATACGAGAAGGCACGATGAAACCGGGTGGTGTTTTTTCAGTTTACAAGGTTAGACACATTTTTTCATAACGGTCGTTTACTGAGGCTACGAAACGGAGTGTAGTTAACTTATGTTATAATGAATGATAAATCGACAATATCGTACATCAACGAGAACAATTTAGGTAAAAGCTCGGTAAGGGTTAAACGGTGCCCATAGGCTTTCCAGATTTCGTTCATGGCTAGTGTACACGGATACTTGATGTTCATGAAAAAAAAGAAAGATGGAAAGGTCATATAAAAAGGAGTGAAGCGACAAGTGTACTGAAAAATTCTTTACTAAAGTGTACAAATTACCATCATTTCTACTAGTTAGTCAATGTTGTGGGGTAGAAAACTATAAAGTCTCCTGAAGACTCCGACCTTCTACAATTCGCCATCGACAAGTTCCATGAGATAGTTGACGTTCTCATATTCTTTCCTTGGAAAACTCAACGTTATCAACTTCCAGGAACAACTTTGAGATTTGTTGTGGAATTTTATTCGCGGTTACATACAGTTTTTCATTAAGTGTCAACAACAAAATTAACCGTTAAAAAATGGATCACGTACGGAATTATCCTATTCATGGTTTAGATGGATTTCTCAACATTAAAATAGTCGCTGTAGAGACGCCCTGGCGAATCTATGCAACGAGGGATGATGAAGCAACGACTCGGGACGCGTTCCTTCTCGGTGTACAATATTACGATCGTACCCTGCTTCACAGACTCCTCGAGGAAGAGATATTTCGCGGATCACTAGGTCTCGCGAATATCGATAACAAGCATTATCTTGGTACAGTGCAGGATCAAACGAATAATGCGGAAAAAATTCAAGTATGACTGGGTGATTATGCCATCGAGGCAGCATTACGCCTTGAAGATTTATACGTAATGCCATCAATCGTTCAAGTTGTGCCACGGCAAGTTTTCGCTTGCGGAATACTCGACGTATGTCCCATCGGAGGTACCGAATGGACTGTTGACCCGTGCCATGGACTTCGTGAGTGTCTCGTCAGCCATAGTGTCCTCATGCACGTGTGGTTTCCGGATGTGTCTGCCGAGGCTATTTGGGTGGATATCCTATGAAATGATGGGAATGACCGTGTTTCGATCGTGGACGTAATGCTGGGTGTAGGCCACGCACAGCTTGCAACAAGCTCGAGTGAATTCGACTGGGGAAATGGTGTCGACTCCTTTACCGACCGTCGCCGAACCGCCAACATTGACAGGAAGCAGGCGGCCCACAGACATATGAATGATATAGGCTGTCAGGAAGGACAATCAGTGTATTCGACTAATGTTGTAGTCGAAGTTGAAGATAACAGCGGCTCGCAGTCACACGAAGACGATAACGACATCGACGATAACCACGTCGAATCACGTATACAGGGGTATACAAACCATGCGAGTGACGGATTTAATAGTTGTGGTGAATCGGATGACGATAGTGACGTCGACCCGCGTAGAAAAAATGAATCTGGCCGAGATTCTTAAGAAGATTCTCGCCGAGATTCTCGCTGAGATCCTCAGCGAGATTCTTAAGAATCTCGGCGAGAATCACGGTTGCGCGCCGAACCGAGATTCTTTAAAAATCTATCTGAGAATCTCGGTCAGCTTCTTAGCGAGATTCGTTAGTGGGTAGCTGGAAATAAAAAGAATCTCTATCAGAATCTCGCTGAGATTCTAGAGAATCTCGCCCAGCGAGATTCTTTTCATTTTCATTGAAAATGAAATGAATCTATATAAAAAAAGATCTTTACGAATATTGAAGGACTGCTAACATTAATTAGTTAGTACATCAACGAAGTTTCAATCCCTCGTGTGTAGTCGAACTCAGAAAAGCTTTCCAGTCTTATATATACGCTGAGGCCTCAAACCACTTGCGAGAAACGCTCCGTCCGTTCGCCACCTAGTGACATCATACGAAACACTGGTGGACAATACTCCGGTAGATGGCGAAGGAACGAAGCGTTTCTCGCAAGTGACTCGAAGCCCCAGCGTATATATAAGACTGGAAAGCTTTTCTGAGTTCGACTACACACGGGGGGCCTAACCTTCGTTGATGTACTAACAAATTAGTGTTAGCAATATTAAAATATTCGTAAAGATCTTCTTTTATATAGATCCTTTTCATTTTCAATGAAAATGAAAATGAGAAGAATCTCGCTAAGAAGCTGGCCGAAATTCTGATAGAGATTCTTTTTATTTCCAGCTATCCATTAAAGAATCTTTATCAGTATCTCGCTGAGATTCTAGAGAATTTCGGCGAGATTCTGATAGAGATTCTTTTTATTTTCGGCGAACCCCTAAAGAATCTCGGTAAAAAGATGGGCGAGATTCTGATGGAGATTCTTCTTATTTTCAGCTATCCACTAAAGAATCTCGGTAAGGAGCTGGCCGAGATTCTCTAGAATCTCAGCGAGATTCTCAGATAGATTTAAAAAGAATCTCGGTTCGGTGCGCAACCGTGATTCTCGCCGAGACTCTCGCTGAGATTCTTAAGAATCTCGCTGAGAATCTCAGCGAGAATCTCGGCGAGAATCTTCTTAAGAATCTCGGCCAGATTCTTTTTTTCTACGCGGGGAGCGATACGTATAAGTTTAATATTCGTGATAAGACATAAAAATAGTACTTTGCGATACAAGTGCGGTAAAGCGGACTTTATGAGAAGGCCGCTGCACCGCACGAGTATCGCATACTGTTTTATGTAACGAATGTATGGAACGTGGGAGGGGGAGGGGGGGTTCGGGGGGCGCAGCCCCCCGTGATAAAACGACACAATTTTTTTAAAGCACATAACACGAAAATACGGAGGTTATACTTTCACTCCGTCGTTGGGCGTCGTTCGTGATGAACTGGTATATTCACGCCAGCCGTGACGCGAGTTCACCCAAGTCGCGTATAAATTTACTTGTGTGCGCCTGCGCACAGTATTTTCGATACAGTTTCGAGTATTTACGATACGCTTTGAGTATTTACGATACGGTTTTAGTATTTACGATACGGCTTATTGAAAAGCGCCACTTTATGTTAGGGCCGGCAGCCACATAAAGTAGCACTTTTCATACATGAGTTATATAAATTATTATTATATTGTTTTGTATGCTTAAAATGTAATTCATTTTTAATCGGTATCGGTTCCGTATGTTTCCGGCACTTATTACTACTATCCCAGATAGACATTTGGTGGCACAGGAACAGCATAAACGCGTCACACAACGGTTGGTATGTCGGAATTAACGTAGCAATGTACGTCTGAATTGAGCTATTATGTGACGGCATACCGTGCCATCTTTGCATGACGCCAAGGCAAAGCCGTATTTGTTGTACTTGAATATTATGGCGTGGTGCACTAGTGGCACTACAATGTCACCGTGCTTCAAGTTCATATCATGTCTCTAACCATAGAGCAATTATGGCATCAGCCATAATTGCTCCATGTCGTATCACTGACTGTCTGAGGTGTGAACGTCATTCTGTTACTATGGTGCTATTTTTGCAGAATATTTGGGATGGTAATTGCAGTACGGTGACAGCATAATGGTGGCACGCCATGCTGTGCAGTTTAGCATAGCACTTTTTCACTGTCAGTTAGGAATCGTAAGCGTTTTATTTCTTTGTATCTGTTACTAGCATTATGTTTTAGTTTTTTTTTCTTGTCTAATATTTCAAATCGCGAGTCAAAAGTATAAGACAGAACAGAATGTTTTATCTTCTCCAATATTAAAGGGTTGGTACGCCCGAGAGGCTTGACACATTCGAAGAGTAGACCCTTCGTGTGTAGTCGAACTCAGGCAGCTTTGCATTCTTATATATGTTGAGGCTTTAAAACACTTGCGAGAAACGCGTCGTCCGTTCACCATCTAGTGGCATCATACGAAACACTGGTGCCTAATTCTCCGCTAGATGGCGAGGGGTCGAAGCGTTTCTCGCAAGTGACTTGAAGCCTGAACGTATATAAGACTGCAAAGCTGTTCTGAGTTCGACTATATACGAGGGGTTTACCCTTCGTTGACGTACCGAAATTTACTGTCTCGGCACCAAGGGAAAGTAACAACAGGTTTTGCTCGATTCCTCTGGAGAATTTCATTAAGATTCTTCCAACGATTTTTTTGTTTAATGGACGGAATCTTTTCACGATTCTCTTAAAGACGCTTTTCAAGATTCTTTCGAAGATTCTTCAAAAGATTCTCAGAACGCTTTCGGATGGAAAGAATCTTGAAAAGAATCCTGGAAAGCATCAACAGGTTTCGCTCGATTCCTCTGAAGAATATCATTAAGATTCTTTCAAAGATTCTCAGGACGCTTTCGGACGGAAAGAATCTTGAAAAGAATCCTGAAAAGAATCTTGCTCCGGCTCCTATGCGGGATTCTTTTGAAGATTCCTGTAAAGATTCTTTCAAGACTTTGTTTAAGATTCTTTAAAAGATTCTTTTTTTCTACGCGGGAGAACTTACTATATTTGACGTGTTTATCCCATGCATTTTTCTCAGTGTATGGTTATCGTAACCAATAAAAATATAGTTACTATGTACCATATTTCGTAGCTATGTTAATTATTTATATATGTTAATTGCAACTATTCGTTCTTTTACTATTTATAAAGTATTTTGAACGGTTGTAGAACAATAAAGGCATATAAAATTCATTGTTATTTTCTAATTATGTTTATTTATTCCTATCATCCATTATAGTAAATGATGAGATCGGTTAGTAGTTCAACATATTTATTATTTGTTGCTAGATTCATAATACTTTTGTGTATTATAACAAAGACATGGTGTAGAGCGACCGCTTGGATGTGGATTTCTTCTTCTTCTCCTTTCCTCCTGGCTATCGCCATCTTTGGGCGGCATACGCCACTGGATGTGGTTTTATATACTATGTGATATTACTTCTTGTGAATAGTATGTTTTATATTTATCATGGTCTACCATCACATTCGATTTCGTTGATAAAACGAAGTGTGTATGGCAAAAAGTGTTTTGTTTATAATTACATGTAATATTTATATTTTTACCATATTGACTGATAGTGAATATAGAAGAGCGGGATATCGGCTTAGAGCGACTTTTTTCCCAATACTCACTGTTGACGCTGGTCAGTTGCGAGTCGGATATCGGAGTTAGACAAAAATAAGAAGTGATGAAGATTGAATATTCCACCTCTTATATAGGGGCCAGATGACAATTCGCTCGCGAGGAAGTTCTATCCCGTTGGCCACCTATCGGAATCGAGGGAACTAGGCAGTGTGTAAGATTTGCATCATGGACGCTTGCGGACAACAAATTGATGTTGAATATAACAATAAAATATTGCAGCGAATACTATGCATTATTACAAGCATTCATGATGCAAGTCTCACGCGCTGCCTAGTTCCCTCGCTTCCGATAGATGGCCAGCGGGATAGGACTTTCTCGCAAGCGAATTGTCATCTGGCCCCTATATAAGAGGTGGAATATTCAATCTTTGCCACTTCTGATTTTTGTCTAACTCCGCCGTCCGACTCGCAACTGAGCAGCGGCGACAGTGAGTATGGGGGGAAAAAGTCACTCTAAGCCGACATCCCGCTCTTCTATATTCACTACTATCAGTGAATATAGTAAAGGTATAAATATTAGATATTTATACCTATTAGATTTTATACTTGTAATTATAAACAAAAGACTTATTGCCATACACACTTCGTTTTATCAACGAAATCGATTGTGAGTATGGACCATAATAAATGTAAAACATACTGTTCACAAGAACTCATTTTACATGGTATATAAATCCACATCGAAGCGTTCGCTCTACACCATGTCTGTGTTATAGTAGTATTATGAATCTAGCAACAATAGTAAGTATGTTGAACTATGGACATCATCATCATTGACTATACAGGATGATAGGAATAAATAAACATGACTGGAAAATAACTATATATTTTATATGCATTTGTTGTTTAACAATGGTTTAAAATACGTTATAAATAGTAAAAGAACAAATAGTTGCAACTAACATACAGAAATAGTTGACATAACTACGAAAATATGGCACGTGGTAACTATATTTTTATTGGTTACGATAACCATAAAAACATTGTCGTCCTCTCTGGGAAACATAGTTTATGGTAAAAATATGGTTACTCTGAGCATATTTTTTTCTCCGTGTGCATTCATATGCCGAAAAATATGTAGAGCGCGTCACGATCTCCGACATAAGAGTGCACAAGAGCACACGGGAGGGAAGATTGGTCCGCAGACAATATCAAATGGAATTATTGGAAGCTGCTGAAGGAATGGAGAGTTCATTATATGGTCCCAGAGTAGACGACTCGGTGTAAGTTGAACAAAAAAAGTTCACTATGTGTAACTTTGAATGCGTTTTTCTCAAAACTATGTTTTCAAAGTCGGTGAACGAGGTTTCTCGAAAACAGCTCAACCGATCGTTCTCATATTTTTACACAAGCTTTATAAATATACTTTTCAGTCCTTAATGGAAGATTTTTTTTCGACGATAAATATTTTCCATTTTATGAATAATTTAAGCAAAATTTTTTATGGAATATACGATTAGATGGATTACAGTTATGGAATACGATTTTTTTTAGTAGATTAAAAATTATTATTTTTACAAATAAAAAATATCAAAATGAAGTTGAATGAATGTATTTATCTCAAAATGTTGATAAATTTTTATATTAATAAAATGAAATGTCTTTTAACGAAAAATTATTGAAAATCGCGGAATATTGTGTATGATGACACTAAATGGCGAACGGACGGAGGGTTTCTCACAAGTATTTTGAAAATCCAGCGTATATAAGACTGTAAAGTTGTGCTGATTTCGACTACACATGAGTGGTAAATGTGTCTCTTGGAATGTGTCATACTTCTTGGGTTTACCGACCCTTTAATATCGGAGAATATAAACGAACCTGTTGTGTCTTATTCTTTTGACTCGGATAAAAAATGTTAGACAAGAAAAAAACTAAAACAAAAATTAATGCAATAAGTACAAGAAATGATCGATAATGACTTTTCGACGGTTGGACCCGGGTTCAAGAAACTCGGGAATCAACCGGTCGGCGGTCGGAATCCCGGTTCGACCCGGGTTCAAAAAATCGAGGGACCAACCGATCGGTGTTTCGTTCGACGGTTGGAAATCCGGTTGAACCCGTGTTTCAGCAACTAGAGAACCAACCTATCCGCAAGCTGATAAAGATAAAAATTATTGGTTGTTTTTATAGCCCACTTAAACCCGGTTGGAAATACGCTTTAAATCGGGTTTTTACGGTTATTTTCACAATTGTTAGATCTGCTAGGGATTCGCCACAAAAAATACTATGTGACACGCGTGGAAGAGAATGACCATCATACGAAGGATATGAAGTTGATCGGAATCGTCCCATCACAGGCAGTTGTAGTGTTCGTACGGCTCGTACACTCAGAGAAATCGTAATCGTACAGCGAACTATAAAGTGACAACTATTAATTTTTAGTCCATACAATTATTTTCATAGTTACGGTAATCATGAAAATAGTTATGGTAACTATTTGGTAGTTATAGTAGTTATTTGATAGTTGTGGCAACTATTCAAAAATTGATCGTACGAACTAAAAATGAATAGTTGTCACTTTATAGTTACTAATACCATAATTTTCTCTCAGTGTACGACCAACAGCACAGCCTAGATATAACGGTCCTCTCACGCACTTGTATCACAAAGTACTATTATGACTTTAAAAAAATAGCAATTGTGTAAATAATAATTGACAGTTGTTGTATCTATTGATTATTGATGAAAATTGTTTTATCATGCCCACAATCCCCACACACAAAAAAGCTCGAACCGGACTTTCTTACTTTCCGCCGTCACCAATGGCAGAACTTCTTTAGCTATCCTGGGAATGTCATAGATCATTGTAATAACTTTTATAGATGATCATTGGAATAACTTTTCACCCAGCTATCATGCGCATTATTTATGTATTACAATTTTTACTGTCATTTTCGTTCTGAACGAAATGGCCCCTTACGTGATGATTGAACTTACCCCACGCACCATTAGTAAATAACATAGAGAATTCCTTTGGATCAGATCAAACGAATACATTCCATTCAGGCTAAAATTGCAAGTAAAAATGCCAGCTTTAAAACTTTTCAGTATTGAAGTATCTGAGTGCCGTAGTCACTTAATGAGTGTTTTTTATTACGATGACAAAATTTTACTTTTTATACTTAGCATCAGTTTCTATTAGGTAACTCTTAGAATTATTCGTCAATCACTTCAGTAATGTTTCTAAAAATTCCGGTATAAATGCATCCTTAGAGTGGCAAGCTGTTTTATGTAAACGTTGATTTTTAAACGCGCTTGATCCTACATGTACCTGACCCCACTAGCCCCGGTCTCCCCTACTACATTGTATAGCAGACGTGAGATCGAAGCGGCGTTCCCTTCTCGCGGAAGCTCAGGCGCGTCATCGAACCCGCTCAACGACTTACACCACAATTATAGAAGGCGTTGAGCTCAGTGACGTAACGCATGCACTCCACTTCGATTTCCCGTCCTGGGGAGCGCGAAGGAGAATCACATGACGGTGACGGTCGGGTCGTGGTTTCCGCCCATAGCAGTCTATACATTAAGCCAATTCGCTGGCATTGCAGGTATATTATTGGATCACGTTGCACGAAAAATCGACGTATCTTGAAAAATATAAGACACAAAAAGAAATGTCTTGCCATTAATGCTGCACCGATATGTCAACTTCTCAAAATATTTTTCAAAAAAATGTATCAACCTTATAATTTTTATTTTTTTCAGGAATAAGCAAAAAAATGATCTATAAAACGGTCATTTTTATATCTGGGTAAAGTTTACAGGCTATCCAGACGTTAGTAATAATTCTATTAATAAATTGCCAGAGTGGCAACAATTGATTTGTCGGAGTTAAAAAAAATTAAAGACTAGTAAGTCAAATCATTTTTTTTTTACTGCGGAAGTTCGAACATCCAACTCTGACAATTTTTTATAGAATAGAAACGACCGGCTAAATATTGTGTAAATTTTACAGAGAAAAAAAGGCGTTTTTCTTATTGTTGCTTATTCGGCGGGAAGACAAACGTTATCAGGTTGATAACATTGTTACCGACATTATTTTTCTGTGACCTATATTTTTCGAAATGTATCGACCCTTAAAAAATGTGGGAATTTTATAAATCACTGGTTTTCAAAGTCTGAAAACATTCGCAGAAAGAACTATCAAGTAGTTGAAAAATGTGTTCAATTATGAAACATATCTAAGATGAATATTTTTAATGTAGCAATTTTGACAGAGAATGCTTCATATGTATGAGGCATTCTTTATCAACTGGGCCACTTTTTTCGGTCGACCTCCCGTCTATATTTTTCTAAATTTATCAGTTTGTTGTACTATTTGAGATGGGTGTTTGTGATTTTTTCAGATTTTTAAAGGACGCCGTTCAGGATTTACGTTTTTTTTAAATATCACTATATCGCAGAAAATATTAGACTCTCTAAAAATTCTTAAGGACATTAAATTTTTCATTTTCCATCTACTTTCGAATGATGTTAAAATCATAATTTTTCCAACGGTAGAAAGTCAATTTTTCGCAAGAAAAAGCAATAAATAATTTTTTGTACGAAAAAAACCCCTTCAACTCCGTTCTTAATTTTACAAGGTATTTCGCATTATATGAAGATTCTAAAAAAAAAATCTCAAAGTGGAGCCTCCAATTCTTAGACAGTAAAAAATTCAAAAATGAAATTAAAAAATTGATAAATTTTTTCCTGCCTAAGAATCGGAGGTGCCACTTTGGATTTTTTTTCAGAATTTCCATACAATGCCAATATTAGCCTGTGAAATTGAGACTGGAATCGAAGGTGCTTTTTTTGTAAAAAAAATATGTATTGCTTTTTTGCGAAAAATTGACTTTCTTCCGTTGCAAAAATTATGTCTTTAACATCACCCGAAAGTAGATGGAAAATGAAAAGGTTATTGTTCTTAAGAATTTTTTGAGAGACCAATATTTTCTGAGATATAGTGATATGAGCAATTCCACATAAAATCGGCCGAGGATTGACCTCGCATTTTTTTATTTGAATGAAACTTTTTTTTACGCAAACTGTATGTAAAAAGAAAAGAACCGTATTTTTGTATTCGGATGAAAATTTTTTTCTTTTTTTAGATTATGGGGTTTTCTATTTTTTGAAAAAACGAGTGTATGGCGAACTTAAAAAATTAATATTTCCGGTACTATTTGCTCTAGGAAGATGAACCAGAGCGCGTTTTAAAGTCAAAAGAATGAGTGTCCGTAAAATAATGTTCTAGAAATTGTAAACTTGCAAATTATTATTGTTATTAAGAATTGAAAAATAAAATAATTTTTTTCGAAAATGTCCGATTTTTATTTTTTGTTTTGTATTTTATTAAATTCTTCATTTCACCCGTAGCGCTCACAATTTTTTTTGAAATGGAGATTTCATGGACTCTACTTTTTTTTTCATTTTAAAAGGCACCGACCTCGGCTGTACTGGAACACTTTGCGCTAGCCGTGGTCGCTGTTATGTCCGCCAGTCAGTTGCGTCGAACGTCTATTACCTCAGACTATTCTTGTAATTTTTATGAAGGAATTTCTAGATATTGTAAATCAATAGAACAGTCTTTTGTGTTTCAAAATGTTTATTTTATTGAAACGAATGATACAATAACAGTAGCATGCAATAAAAGTTTATTGCATTAATGTTACAACAGACTTCTTGCTTGAAAATGAAAACTTCCGCATTTCAATCTGTTTTTTGTCCAATGGCATGAAGGAGTGATTTTTCTGTATGCCATTAATGGTTTTTGCCAGCCCAAAACGCGGTTCTAATTCTTTTTTGTGATCACTGTACTCATTTTTATCGACATAAATTAATTCTACACTCGGGACGTTAATTCTTGCCCAGTCGAACAAATCTATATTATGCAACGGTCAGGTCGTTGAAGACTGGCTCTTGCTGCTAATCTTTATATCAATTCACCGATTCCATCACATGGTCCTTTACCCGAGCAGAAATTAATTCAAATTGCCTGAAGTATCATCAGGTCCGGATTTCGGTAAGGCATGCCTGTTCAGACTAGCCAAATAAGGCCGTGATCTTGACCGAATTATGTATCGGTATAACATTTCAAAACTGGCTAGTCTAAAATATTCCCCATCCGGCCGGGATCAGGCACCAATCGGGCATTCCTGATCCGGTTAGCTAAATGAGGTCTCGAACGCGCCCGGATCATGCATGGGTACAATATTTTGAATGTGGTTAGACCAATGTTTTCAGGCATATTGATCAGGCACTCCTAGTCGGGTTAACCAGATACGGCCCTGCTTTTGGGCAGAATATTTGAATATTCAAATCTGGTTGACTTAAAATATACATCCCTTTAGACGAAATTATCAGAGTTCTAGATTGCATATCTGGCAATACCGTTGTACAATAAATAAATGAGAGATGTTTTCTTTAGTATCGTTTATTATTGTGATACTATCGATTACAAATAGTTGTATTTTTATGTATGTGTCTCACATAATTATTCACGTATACGGGACACAGCATATATTTTCTCGGCCATTCCGTCATTTATATCCAAAATCATCATTTTTCGACGTTGCGTTTTTTTACGCGCCACATTTCAAAAATTGATAAGTCGCGTATATATGTGTACATAGATCTTTTAACACTCCACACTGTTCGTTTATTTTTATTCTGCTTTCGGCTTAAGTTTTGTATATATTTTGGATCTGTAAAATTATTCCATTATTCAAAACAACCCCATTATTTGGCGATTTGTTTGAGATTATCAGACCTTTATATGTCAATTTGATTAGCTAAAAAATAAAACAGTAAACAATGAATAAACTTTCAATAATTGAACTGGCGTTATGCGTTTTATGTATATTGGACCTTCTCATTTGTTGCTATGGACCAAATCAGAAGCCTGATCGTGGCCGGTTTAGTAGCCTAATAATTTGTAGCCTGATCATGGCCAGAGCAGAAATGGCGTTACCTGCTATATCAGGGCCGCATAGAGCCACCGTATTCGGGCCCGATTACTAATTAAGGAAAACCTGACGAGGCCCGGACCTCAGCCAGAACAAATTTCTGCTCGGGTTCCATGACTCGTAGAAAAAAATGCATTCTGCGGCAAGCCCAAAGTCATCTGAATGGTGCGAAATGTTGATAATTTTTTAAAAAGTTTTATACTGTCCTGCTGCACCATTCGTGAAATAGATAAGTTTTTTTTATATCACTTATTATCTGTTTGAGTATTTCGATGATTTTTGTTTGAAATAGGTGCATAGCAACCGTGTCATGCTTCAAACAGTCCGAAAGAATAGCAAAACTTTTATGCATCAACACTGATTCTTTTTTGTAATAAATGACGAATGGATGTATGGTTGCCTGAAAGTTGTTCCAATGTACTCCTTGACTTGAATCTTGAAATACGAATGCATAATTTTCTGCAAAGTCGCCTGTGACAGTGCATTCATCGTTTGCTAAATTTTCTTTTTTTTTTCTCCTGACTGCGCTGAAATAACGTGATTTTGTCCCTGAAAAGCGGGAGGAAAGTCGCCGATACCTGACCGCGAGCAGTGCGCATGTGCAGCGGGCAAGAATACGAGCCTAAACTCCCTAGGGCATCTTGCCCACTTCGAAAATCCCAGCGGGACCGACGCGTGCCGCTGCGTACCTCGAAGCGCGCAGAAACAGGAGCCACGATACCCGAGCGAATCTTGCGTCGTATCTCTGCTCGCTGCACGTGCACATGGCTCGCAGCCAGATATCCTCGAATTTTTCCTCTCGCTTTCCAGCGACAGAAATCATGTCGTATTTCAACGCAATCGGAAGCAGTATTGCCAATTCAGCGATTTTGTCGCTAGTTTCAGCGACTTTCAAAGCTCCTCGGCGACTTTTTTTGCGACTTTGCGACATGTCGCGATCTGGCGATTTTTCGGGACTCGTTTAGCGACATTTGGCGAATTTTGTAAATCGTGGCGATTTTCAGAATTCCTTTAGCGACATCTGGCGACTTTCGTAAAATCGAGGTACGGAGAAACTCTTGCCAGTCCCCATTACCGCGTCCAAGATTTTCATGACTCCGTGCCTTGTTGACTTGTCGACTTTCGTAAAATCGAGTATCGAGCTACGGAGAAACTTTTGCCACTTGCCAGTCCTCATTACCGGGTCCAAGATTTTCATGACTCCGTGACTTGTTGACTTGTGTCTTGGCTTAATCGTAAGGGCAAGCTCATTCCGTTTTTAATTCTACTGTTAATTTTATACCCACACAGAACGTACTGTCCATTGGACGTCCATGAATGATCCATTGGTCCGTAAAACGTCCACATCCACGGTAGACGATATATGTATCTCTATTTAATGTCTATAGCAGTCTTGTAGTTGGACATATCACAGTGGATAAAAACGGGACATCCATTGGACATACATAATATGTACCACCTTGATCGGTCGGGATGGATATAAAATGGATGTCCATGGAACATTAAGTAGAATACCTCGATTAGATGAATCTGTAGTACTTTAAAGAGACATCCAATAGACGTTCAAAATTCATCTACAAGGAGATGTATTTGATAAATAAAATAAGAACGTCCATTGCATCATTTCTGCATGATGAAAAATGAACGTCATTCAGGGCCATACGGTGGACATACACTAAACGTCTAGAGGACCGCATTGTATGACTTCACTGTCAATACGCCAACTGGACATCTAATGTATGTTCAAACTTTGTCTTCGCGAAAACGTACCTAATGGACGTTAAGGGAATGTCTATTGGATGGAAATACACCAGACATCCAAAAAACCACATTGTATAGCAGCCCGTTTGGTGCATCAGCGAAACATGTGCATAACGGACGTTGTCCTCCATATCCATAGAACGTATATACGTAATCTTAGTATGTTATAGGCGTGACCGAATATTGTTATTATTAATTTTTCATTGACTCTTGGCGGTTTATTTTTTCTAATGGAATTTTGCGAAGCACTTCTCGGGTGTGAGATCGTGATCGCTAGATTCAAAGCGCGCGAAACTGAAGCCTAATTCAAATTTCACTAATGCGAATCTCTTACAAATATCGGCTGTAGCTGCTTAATAAATTAAATCAATTCATCAAGCAGCCACAATCGACGAAATTTATCTCAAACAAATTGTGACGAGTCGTGGCGAAATTTTTTCACAATTTGTTTGAGATAAATTTCGTCGATTATGGCTGCTTGATGAATTGATTTAATTTATTAAGCAGCTACAGTCGATATTTGTAGGAGATTCGCATTAGTGAAATTTGAATTACGCTTCAGTTTCGCGCGCTTTGAATCTAGCGATCACGATCTCACACCCGAGAAGTGCTTCGCAAAATTCCATCAGAAAAAATAGGCCGCCAAGAGTCAATGAAAAATGAATAATAACGTATATACGTAAGTCAGATCGAGGTGTGGCTAGTCATTGTCTCTACATTATACGTCTAATCTGGATGAAAAGCTAAACATACAGGGGACATCTATATACATTCACTAAACATCCACAGTAAGTAGTAATCAGCACCAATTCTATGTAATATGGTTGTCTCTTGAACATTCTCGTAGATGTTTATTGGACATACATTTCACGTCCGCTGATCGTATAATATGAACATCTAAATGTCATAATATATATGTTCGTTGAACGTCTTATGGATAGCTGTTTTCGCGTAATCGATGACATCCATAAGATATTAGATATACGTATATTATATACCTACTGGTACGTTCAAAGACCAGCCACATTACCTAGAATTCGTGCCGATTGACACTTTCTGTGGTTATGTGCTGGATGTCCATCGATGTCCCCGGGACGATCGATTCATCCACCATGGATGTTCAAAAGATGTACTATGGTCGATATGTTCTGTGTGGGTAATAACAAAAATATCCAGTTGCCGGCCAAACGACCGAAAAAACGACCGGTCATTAAATGCACAAAAAAAAACCATTGAAATGAACCGAACGACCAAGAAAACGACCATTGAAATTATTCTTGATTAGTTGTTTCTTGGTCACGAAAAATTGGAAAATGACTGTCGAAATGACCATTTCAATAATTTGTAACCGGTCATTTTTCCGTAAAGACCGGGAAATGACTATCGAAATGACCAACTAGATAATCAAACTTCAAATAGACATTCAATATGCATACCAATAAAGGTTTGAATAGCCTAGTGGTCTAAGGCGCAGAGCAACAGTCAGAAGGTCCCGGGTCCCGGGTTCGAATCCTGGCTGTGATCTTTTTTTTTCGAAATTCGATGAAAAAAGGGGTCATTTCGACGGCAATTTTCCGATTTTTCGTGACCAAGAAACGACTAATCAAGAACAATTTCAATGGTCGTTTTCTTGGTCATTTGGCTCTTTTCAATGGTTTTTTTTTTGCATTTAATGACCGGTCGTTTCTTCGGTCATTTTCGACGTCGCAGGTACATATTATGAATAGTTGAGTTTATTCAGCGATATTTTTGGAGATTAAAAAAAAACATCTAGCGACTTTTTTAGCGATTTTTAGAAATATCTAGCGACATTTCAAATTTTCGACGTCAGCGACTTTTAGCTATTTTTTCGAGTAGGGGTAGCGACTTTCAGTGTGACCGAGTTGGCAACACTGATCGGAAGAAAAGAATCGTATGCTACGAGAGAGGAGCGCGATATTCACTAAAATCGCGCTCTTCCCTCCCTTGTAGCATAATGTACTACTTGTTCAAGAACTCAGATTGTTGGATACCCGCGCAGAAGAAAACAGTCCGGGATGGAATCCTGGATGGATTTCAGGATGGAGTCCCGGATGGAATATTGGCAGTCCAGGCGGGAATACCAGATGGACTCTCAGATCACTTTCGCTTTTAATCCGATCCGGAAGTCGGCGTACTCCATCTCGGACTCCATCCTGGACGGTCCGCGAATCTCGGCAGTCCGATGGTAGCATTCATCTTGGTGAGTCAACGGAGGGTAGACCCGTCGTGTGTAGTCGAACTCAGGACAGCTTTCCAGTCTTATATACGCTCAGGCTCAAGTTACTTGCAAGAAACGCTTCGACCACTCGCCATCTAGCGGAGCATTGTATCCGTGTTTCACATGATGCCACTAGGTGGCAAACGGGCGCATTGTTACGGTCCAATTTGTAAATAATGTCAAAATACGAATTTTACATTTTTTGTCATCGGTTGCATGAAACTTTTCTTGCAGTTGTTCGATCACATCACTGCTTTTATTCTTCTCGTCCGTCTGGTCTGTATTGTTAACGCCGAATATTTTTTTACAAAGCACGTCATTGACTTTTTCAAACTTTTTCACAGGGTATGGTTGTTGAGATAACTTTCGTTTCTTAATTGACGATTCACCTAAATTAAGTAACGTTTTCTTCAAAACAGTAAATGCATCTTCATTTTTTGGAAAAGATAACGAAGAATCCTGACTTGATTCGTTTCGTACACTTTCGTCGTCTGGTAAACTTGCAATATCGTCAAGACTCGACAGCGATGCTGTCTCCACTACGTCAAAATATCTTGTTGGAGATGACACCCCACATGGAAATAAAGTATATCGAAAAATATATTTTTGTATGTATAAAAAATATATGTCGAATATATTTTTGGTATATGTATATATACTTCGAATATATTCGAACTGTACACTCCTTGTACAGGAAATATATTCAAAATGTATTCGCCACACCTAAGTTTTCGAACAGAAAGTATACTCGAAAAATATATTTAATGTATATTTCAGATATATATGTCGGATATTCGACCTATGCATCAGATCATAGCTCCGAATGTATTCAATGTATGTTTCAGATACATATGGAGTATATTCCATGTATACGTCAGATGCAGTTCCGAATGTATTCATTGTATATTTAAGATATATATGTAGTATATTCTTCGTACACGTCAGATGTAACTCGAAATGCATTCAATACATAAGTTAGATATATGTGTCGTATATACAATGTATACGTCAGATGCAGTTCCGAATGTATTCATTATATATTCAAGATATATATGTAGTATATTCTTTGTATACGTCAGATGTAAATCGGAATGCATTCAATACATAAGTTAGATATATGTGTCGTATATATAATGTATACGTCAGATGTAGTTCCGAATGTATTCATTGTATATTTAAGGTATATATGTAGTATATTCATCGTATACACCAGATGTAACTCGGAATGCAATTAATACATAAGTTAGATACATGTGTCGTATGTCCGCTGTATACGACACATGTAATTCCGAATGTAATAAAAACATATTATGGCAGATCTACAAGATATGATATGGAAATAATATCCACAATAAATGCCGATTATATGACTTGCATATATTTATTGCAAAATCCCATATAAAGATACAAAGTAAAATAGCTTTAATACACGGTCTTACATACAGGTCTTGAAACTTGTGTGGTGGGGGTACTTCGCTTAAAATATGGAATTTGATTCCTGTTGCGGCCACTAGTGGCGCCAGCGGTGGAGTAATGTTGTGTGCGAGAGAGACAGACTGATTCTGCTATCTCTCTCTAACCCTCATAACCGAATCGCTCCTTAAAATGCATATTTGTATAATATGACCGAGTATTGAAGGAAATTCGATGACAAATGTGTGTTGCACCATTATTTCTTGCAAATCAACAGATTCCCTTCAATTCTAGTGATCCTCTAAAAAACTTGCAAGATAAACGTACATCAATTTCGCAGCGTCTCATCATAAGTAATGGTTGGTCTAGTGGAATCGTGGGCAATTCATGAATGCAATGTTTTGGGTTCAAAACTTACCTTTTTTCTATTTTTTTTGTTTTGGAATTGATGGTAAGTATAAATAACGGTACTTAATATATATATTTTTTCTTTTGATGTCCTAGTTTTACCTCGAAAACCAGTAGCAACCATGATGCTTTATTTTTTTTCTCTTAATTTTCAGGTACCCGAACTTCATCACAATGTAAGTATTCATAAAAATCTTCTAATAAACTTTATTTTCCTTCTTTAGGTAACGCAGCTTCATTCAACAAGCAAGTAATCATAACATTTTGTATCCCGACTTTATCACAAATGTAAGTATTAATAATAATGTTTTAATAGATTTTCATGTTCTTTTCTAGGTACCGGAGCTTTATTCCACAAACAAGTAAGAACGATGGTCCGTCTATGACATTTAATTGTATTTTTCATCAAGTGATTTGGTTTAAAAACGAAGCTGAGTATTAACAACGATGGTTAATTACATTTTTCTGTTATTAGCAGATATCAACAATAACCCTGTGAGAAATAGGTGGTAATCGAGTACAAGGCGAAATAGAGAAACACAGTGTGATCAATGGTATGTATAAAATCTTTATTGGTTCACTAGTTTAGCAAAGTTCTTTTAAAAACAAATTTCTTTTCCTGAAAAATAGGAAAATCGTCGTATCTTAACAAATACAAGAAATACAAATTAACTGTAACAGTTAAGTAAGTTTTTAATTTGCATTATAAAAGAATTTTAATATATATCGTCGAGTCGTTATTCCGATATCCTTAAATTTCTAATATACGATCTTACAATATGTACAGTGAAGTATACATATCTGTCTATATGAATACCGGAGGAAATCCGAATTGCAGGCGAGGAAAACGCGGCAGTTTTAGCGTTTGAGCAAAACTCGGCCCATATAATTTCATTATTATTTGTTTGTTTTAGGCATCGAAAGTACAAAGTGTACTTTTATACCCGTTGCGGTAGTTTCTTTTTGGACGAGATTGTCTTGAGCGTAGTGTCCATCAATGGTATGTCCCAAATCTTCATTCATTAGTAAGTTTAGAGAGCTTATTTTTAACGACGAATTTCTTTTTCAGTTTGAGGTTTTCTTGATGAGCGTTTTGCCTCATCCTCAACCGAATATAATATACTATGGAGTAGGACAAGATGTCGGATGCATGGTGTGCACAAGGAAATGTGAAAGTGTAATTTTCAAGGACTTCGTCTAGAGTAATGTCGAAAACATCTTTGCGGGAAGCATATTTAGCAAAAGTTGATTCAACAAAACGTATGAGATTGAAAAAATGGAGATTAGCGTGAATCAACCCGCCGCGAGATTTCATTTCTACAAATTGCGCCACCGAAGATGCGCAAGAAGAAGTCCGTCTCACGGCAATTTCACAGGCAGTGCAGGATTGGTATTTTTTGAGGATTTGCTTACAGAAGTAACCTGTAATATATACAATGTATTTATGTTAGAGTGAAGTTTGGGGTTGAAAATATAAATGAGTCTGCAACATGTATATAGAATGACAAATTACAAGACAAGCGAAGCGATAGGAAGAGGGAAAGCTTTGTTAGTATATTACGTACCCACAGTATTGTTAGTAAGAAGGAATTAAGCGGAAATCAGTATTTTCAAGATAAAAAACCTGTGACGTAGTACACTATGCAGTCAAGGATAGGGGAAAGGTTATAATCATGGTCAGAATCGGAGTTGATAACATCGTCGACCTCCCAATCGTCCTCTTGCAAAATCGAGTCCAGTTTGATCCGGATCTCTCGAAGATGCTTCGCACTTTTGGCCTCACCCTTTTCACCGTACACCGACTTTAAGTCGGCCATCGATATCAGCGTCGTCGTCGATGAGTCCTTTGACACCGAGCAATTTCCATATTTTGGAGGTTTTATTACGCTGTACACGGATAGGAGTTTGTAAAGCTGCAGAAACGTAGGGCAACTCGGATGGTCATTGCATCCTGCCGATTGCCGTATAGTGCCGAAGAATTTCTGAAATAGGTAGGTAGATTGAAGACATTAAGCATTTATACCGAACGGTGTAACATAACAGTGTAAGACTTTTAACTAATAAATTTTGTATTCATTTATATAAAATAAAAGACCTCTAGATTATCCTGATTAACTTTTCCAGACAGTAGGTACTGGAAGTCGAATTTTTTAATGAGGTAGCGGCACATGTCCATCGTTGACGTAAGTGATATTCGGAGACCCCTCGACGTTGCATCGTGAGGAATTCCTCAGGTGTTATATCCTTCGTTATCACTGCTGATTCCCATTCATTGAGCCAGCGCAATGAATCTTCTAATACCTGGCAAGAAATATTCATGTCAGTGCACCAGTGTCGAGAATTTTGTCACAAGTACCAGTGATAGCAGTCTTGAAAAGAAGATAAGTGACTTTCATTTGTTATTATTTTTTGAGATATTCCAAGCTTTAAAGGAACATAAATGACTTAAATTTGTTATTCTTTTTTTTTCAGGTATTCCAATCTTTGTAGAAAGGTAAGTGTCTTCTATTTATTATTTTTTCAGGCATCCCAATTTTTCAAGGAAGGTAAGATACTTTAGTTTATTCTTTTTTTCAGGTATTCCAATGTTTGTAGGAAGGTAAGTGAGTTTAATGTATTCTTTTTTTAGGTATACCTATCTTTGTAGGAAGGTAAGTGACTTTAATATGTTCAGTTCATAAAAAATCTATTGATAATCAATAAATCTTAAATCTTTATTTTTTTTTCAGTCGCCGCAATTTTTAAAGGAAAATGAGTGACTTCAGTTTGGCAAGGTACTAAAATTCATTAATCAACTTTTTTTTTCAGAATCTTCGGTTTTTTAAAGGATGGCAAGTACCTTTTGTTCGTTAAGTTCATCGAAAATTCATTCAAAATGCAATATTCGTTAATTTTTTCATTCTTTTCCTTCGGGCATACCTTGAAATCGTTGCACCCTGGCACGAGCCCTTGATTTGGCGACTTTCGGTTTAGTGCATCGAACATGTCGTTGATCTGCTTACAAAAATGGATCGTTTCTTCGCAACCACTTAGTGTATCACATTTGTGTGATAAATAGAACGCCAGCCCTTGAGCGACCGAATTGCTGAAAATCTGTAATTAAAAGTTTTGAACTAATAAAACTGCGACGGTAATAACATTTTTTTTTGTTCTCTCAAAAACATACCTGGGTTGCTAATTTAACGCGCATTTTTGCCGTGCTGTCAAGGACGACGTGTCTCGCCGTGATTTTTGGACACGTTCTTACATTGCCAGGATGATCTTTATCGAGATCGTACAGACGCTGAAAGTAATTCCAGCGGATGTAACTTCGCGATTGATTGAGCTGGAAAAATACATAAATATTAAAAACGGTTTTATTCGCAGTTTACAAAGTTAGTATGACAAATTCATACACACAACATCGTACATTCTTGTTAGTGTAACTTACCTTGAGTTGTTTGTTGTTGTACAGTCGATTCCGTACGTTCTTTATTAAATGTGGCACATCAGAAAATACAAAGACTTTTCGTTCACCGTCTAAAGGGTGACTGAACCAGGTCTTTGTATTGTCCATTGCACCGTTGACATCTAATATGGACCACATTTTCGCGTTGGTGGCTGCTCCATCAGCAATAACACCGTGGATTTTGGCCCCGCAGTTTTCCAAATAGCAGATGCCCTTCACAGTCAGCTTCGCAAGTTCTGCTCCTTTTTACAGGGTTTTTCGAAGCAAATACTGCAATCGGTTGCGTATATTTATCAGCGAGTGACTGAAACATCAAAACAAGGCCATGCGTAGCTTGATCGTTGATGTCGGTTGATTGTTCTCCGTCATCTCCGAGGTCTGTTAATCCGACGTAACTGAGATTTCTTGAGCAAACAGCCACAGACTTTCGCAAATGTATCTCATCTAAGAGTAGTACTCCGTGTCGCTGCAGAGGCGTTTTGGTTTCGAAGTGCTTCTTTAGCAATTCCGCGAACTTTTCGTCGAAACCGCATTTAAGGTTTATAAGCGAAAAGTAGCCGCGTATTGTCCTGGAGCATGGTAACGGAAGAATGTTGTTCTTGCGCAGAAACTCGTACGTTCCTTTCGAGCGAATGTTCATGAGCATGCAAAGCATCATCCACTCCTCGGCGTATCGGCGGCCCCTGGCGTCTTTTCTGCTGGCAGCTTCAATTATTTCTTTTAAAGCTAATTTTTGAGCTTGTGGCACGTTCAACTCAGAACATTTCTTTTCTAACGTCGATTCCTCAATCAGTGCAATTTTCTCTCGGACTTCTTCCAGTTCTTTCGTCAAAGAATTTGCATGTCCTTCGGCTTTTTTCCTGCCACGGCGTTCTTGCGCAGTTCGTTTTAATAATGACGAGATTTTACGGCGGTCGAGCGCATTTGATGCTTTCCGGTGGATCCGTTTTAACGCCGGGCGAGTCTTCATATTATTTATTCGCGCATTAACACGATTTCGCAGCTTCATACAGTTCAGGCATCTCTTCCGTTTCGAAATGAGTGTGCAATTGTTGTGACGCCATTGCTGAACGTAGTCGATGTATGCATCTTCTACCAGGATGTCTTTGTTCGTGACACCGAGGCCAGCGCAAATGCCCATTCCTTGGAATACTTCTAACGTTTTCCGAAGAGATGCAGCTTCGTCTAAAGTCCGGTTGAGTATTGTTCCTTGTGTTTCAACAAGGCGGCCGTAAACAAAATACTCAAGTTGCCTGTCTGCATTTAAAGCTACGCATTTTTGTAGCACCGGAATTTGTACGCCGTCATGTACTTTCGTTACAATATGTTGGAATACAATCCGTTGCCCCTTTTCGACACACAACTCCGTAGCGGACCATGAATTGGGTATCTCTGTTGAATACTCCGCGGCAGTGCTGTTTGCTTTCTGAATCTCTGTAAAAAAGAAAACGAAATTAATAAACAATCCACACACTCATCTTTATTTGTTATTCATTTTTCAGGTATGCCAACCTTGAAGGAAAGGTAAGTTACTTTAATTTGTTATTCTTTTTTCAGGTAATCTTCGTAGGAAGGCAAGTGACTTAAATTTGTTAATTATTTTTTAGGTATTAAAATCTTTGTAGGAAGGTAAGTTCAATTTATTGAGTTCATTAAGAATATATCGAAAACAATAAAAGCTATTTTTTTTTCTTTTTTTCCGGCTCTCCTATTTTCGAAGGTAGGTAAGTGAATTGAATTTGTTAATTTTTTTTTTAGGTACTAAAATTTTGCAGGAACGTAAGTTCAATTTGTTAAGTTCATTAAGAATCTATCGATACACAATAAACGCTAATTTTTTCTTCTTTTTTTCAGGGTCTCCTATTTTCGAAGGTAGGTAAGTGAGTTGAATTTGTAAATTATTTTTTAGGTACTAAAATCTTTGCAGGAAGGTAAGTTCAAATTGTTAAGTTCATTAAGAATCTATCGATAAACAATAAACGCTAATTTTTGCTTTTTTTTCAGGCTCTCCTATTTTTGGAGGGAGGTAAGTGACTTCAGTTTGTCGAGTTACTAAAAAATATATTAATCAACAATACCTGTCAATTTTTTTTTCAGCGTCTACGCTTTTTACAGGATGGTAAGTGACTTTAGTTTTATTAGTTCATAAAAAAAATATAAATGAACATGCAACGTTATTTTCATTTCCTTTTTTCTAGGTGCTCTGATTGTTAACGAAAAGTTATGAATTTTATGTATGCATGCTCACATTTTCTGGAACAATTGAAACTTACTTTCACTGATAGTGACTGTTGAGACAACTGAATATGGTTTGGCATCTTCCATTGATGAATCCACTTCACCCTTTTCAGATGATAGTAATCCATCATTTGAGAGATCTGTAACAGAAAAAGAAAGAAAACATGAAAAGCTATTACATTCCATTTCATTTTATTATCTTTAATACATATGTGCAGAGATACATACCATTTGCATCAGGAGATGGTTCTACGGGAGAAGCACATTCTACCACTAAATTCCCTGCAAGACCAGATCCATCGGCTTCCACTTCCATTGCTAAATCCATTTCTTCATTGTTGTCAGAAGCTAATCCATTTGTTGAGATATCTGGAATATGAAAGTAAATTAACATAGAAACCGATAAATTTTCATTAATAAATTTTTGACAGATGCGCATCAATACAAACCGCTAACAACAGAAGGCCCATCTATAAAAGGAGCAACACATCCTACGTCATCCGAGATCAATGGAGCCAAACAGTTTAATGGACTCCTTGCTGTATTGAAGCAAGTGTCAATTGGGCTAGAGCAACTCGGAGCATCCAACTCTATAATCGACTCCACGGCCCTCTCGTCTTCCACATTTTCCTCGAACCTGGTTGGCACAGCAAGTTCGCAAAGCTGTGGATACTTGTAAGGAGCCTGTTATAAAGAAAAATGGTATTGCATTTAGGGCTCTCTTACACTGGTTATGAATTTGTCAATAAACTTACCCTTGCAATAATTTTTGATTGATTATCCGGGTCATACTTAATCCACTCGCGCCGTATGTATTTCTCTTCAAAATGCTTGTCGCAGATGACGTGCGTGGCCCGCAACTTTACGTTGCCGGGAATTGCTTCTTCCCACTTTTGGAGTCGCACTGGATCTTTTGGCACTCGAAAAACGGAGTGTTTCTTTTTTTCACTTTTGTAGCCCGTCCTACACTTTGGCACTGCACACGGCTTCGTCATTTTAATGCCACCTTTCACGATTTTCACTCGATTCGATAAATTCCTTCGTAAATACAATATTTTCACATGCGACCGGTTTTTGAAGAATTTCGCAAATCACGCAAATTTATAGGTTCTGTCATTCACATTACTCCACAACAGCGCCGAATAGTGGCAGCGTTGGGAAACAAAAAATTTAACATAAGCATGGTTCCCCCACCACGCGTAATCGGATGAGTTTCAAGACCTGTATGTAAGACCGTGCTTTAATATTAACATACAAAACTATATTTATTATTCGCTATGTGCACGGAGGTGAGAAGATGGGGAAGTGACGCCAACGCTCGGGGTGGCTGACCGTGGCACTGTTGGAACAATATTTTATACGCGACAACATAGGAAACGGTGAGTAAATATTTATTGAATGTCAGTTTCATCGTTTTTGCTAAAAAGAAAGGCAAGTCGGCAATGTACAGCGTGAAATATTTTCCTCCGTATCGTACGTCTATTTGAAGGGAAATAACAATTATTGGATCTGACAGCTCGACGAAATTAGGAGGATGGAAATTAGACTGCGAACGGGCTTAAAAATTTAAAATTATTGAGTAAATTGGAAAGGGTTAGCGTTGAAGGCTTAGTGACTTGGCCAAGAATACCTCATATATTTTAGGTATACTCCGAAGTATATCAAACATATATTCCAGATATACTCCGAAGTATATCAAACATATATTCCAGATGTACTCTGAAGTATATGAAACATGAATTCCGAGTATACATACCAGGTATACCAGATACATACCAGGTATACTTCGATGACATGAAACTCATATTCAAAATGTATGTAGAATGTATTTGTTATATATTTTGAATGTAATTAGCAGTATACTTTCGAATATATTTCTAGCTACATTTAAAAATACATGGAAACTATATTCGTTGTACACGTCGACTGTACTTATTACAGATATCGAATATATTTATTTATATACTTTGCATATAATTCAACGTACATTCAAAAATATAATCGACACATACAATTTTTCGAACAAAATATATTTTATATATTTTTAATATATTTTTCAATATATTTAAAATATACTTTATTTCCATGTGGGACGTTTACAGGTTCAACACTATCTGTATGTTTTCATGCAGACGAAACTTCAGTATTGACTGTGCTGATTGATCCTTTCGAAAGTTTCAATAAGCAGCTATTACAGTGTGACAGGAGAATTTATATTTATAGTCTTTCCTCGACGTCACACGAATTACACCTCGAGGGCTAATTGCGAAATAAAATAACACCTAAATAGCGTACAATGTATAAGATTTTGCGACTATTTTTTATTATAATGGGGATTAATTGTCAAAGATTATAGTACCCTGAATTGTCAAAACCTCGGTTCAAAAGAACGCACCAGCGACACGCGTCCTGACTGGATGGAAAGAATAGAAGTAAACAGCGCACGCGTCAAATTATTGATTTTCCCACGAGTCTGTTGAAGGGCCACATCGACTGGGATCTACTTAACACTTCTCGATCCGTAGCGACCGAGTGAGGAAATCAGCGCTCGAAGTGACGGATATAGTACAGGCTTATTGTAGCCCCTCATTATTAAAATCTAAGACAAATAGTAAAAATTTGTAATTGACAAGTGTTGGTGGTATTGTACACCAGTGGCAATTAGACAAAAATATAAAAAGGACTGTTGAAATTTGACAAGAGACAAGGAGATGAAATTATTGTCAAATAACCAATAAAATTCAGATTGGATAAGATTCCGTGAGTATCATTATTTTTATTTCATGCTTTCGAACAGATCTCGATTATGATTCTAAACTTTACTTCCTTGGGTCTGTAAGTGCTAGCTATCAAGATAATTTATTAGATCTTGCAAACTAATTGGCACCCTAAAACGATTTTAAGTTAGACAAAAAGAGGATATAGAGCCTCGGCAGCCATTGACCGAGGCCGCGCCGAGTGTTAGCTTTATTTAGACAAAGATATTAAGTGAAATAAAATAAAGCTGTCTCAACAGATTAATAAGCGGTCCAACGTTTTATCAATTTTCAACTTTTCCAGTTGTCCTACAGTAAGAAATCTGAGGAGCTTCCGGTCTCGGATTCTATATCCTTCCAATTGAAAAGGATTGACGCACTGAGGATAACTATGTTCAGCCATTTTTGGCTATAAACTTTTCGGTGTAACAAATTCGCTAAACGAGCACTGTTTTTGTGTTCCGTGTTTATCATTCGTTGGAATGCGACTGACTTCAAAAACTCTGTTACCGTGGAATATAAATGCGATGAGCAGACGGAGAGGATCGTATAGGAAAATCTGTCGGAGAACTTCTATTGGCTAATCAAAAATCGCATATAATATTTGGATTTGACGAGATCGAAAAAGCCCAGGTGGGTGCGAAGGATTATCAGGTCATAAAATGTTAAAAGAGTTGGTGTGACCGACCGACCGACCGACCAAACCGTCAAATAACCCTGATACCTGTGAACAATCGATTCACCATGATTTATTGTTATAAACTCAGTGCAATCATAAAATTAATTGCTTTATTATATGGATTGTTCTTTTGAGTTTATATTTTAGACCAGAATATTTGGCAGCCCTTCTTTTCTGCATAATTCTATCCACCACAGCAGCGATCCGACACATTCATTGCTTCACAAACTCTATTCTACACATCGTTTTTCGTTCACATTTCTCATGTTCACACGCTCTCTCCACGACATTTCGATCCTATACATTTCGATACTACACCTTTCTTCCCACACAAACAGTTCCAATACACTCGGTTTACCGCGAATTCCGATACGACGCATCTCGTAACTTCACATTCGTTCCTCTACAAACTCCATACTACCTACTGCTTTCCACGACATTTCGATCCTACACATTTCGATTCTACACATTGAAATATAGCAGCATGGAAATATAGTCGGCGTCAGTGAACGTACGACGGACAAAGAACTTTCTCGAAATTTTTTTTTTAAATAGATACATCATCTCAAAAATCTCCATCTCAAAAAAAAAAAAAAAAATGTAAGTGTTATCGGATGAAATGAAGAATTTAATTTAAAAAATTCGAAATTTTCGAAAAAAATTATTTTATTTTTCAATTGTTAATAACAATAATAATTTGCAAGTTTATAATTTCTAGAAAATTATTTTATGGACGCTCATTCTTTTGATTTTAAAACGTGCTTTGGTTTATCTTCGTTGGACAAATAGAACCGGAGATATTAATTTTTGAAGTTCGCCATGCATTCATTTTTTCGAAAAATTGAACATCCCATAATTTTGAAAAAAAAAAAAAAATTTCGTAATAAAAGTTTCATTCGAATAAAAAAATGCGAGGTAAAAAAACATCCAAATGCGGCCGATTACATGTGGAATTGCTCATATTTAAAAAAAACGTAAATTCTGAACGGCGCCCTTTCCAAAATCTGGAAAAATTGCAGACACCCATCTCAAGTAGTACAACGAAGTGTCAGATTACAAACAAAACATGTGAAGGTCGACTAATAAAAGTGGCCCAGTTGATAAAGAATGCCTCATATACAGGGTGATCATAAAGCACCAGTTCTCACTCAAGCCAGTTCATTAAACCAATTCATTGCCAGGGTAAGTATTACTGGACTATGCTGAACTCGAAGCAACCCGACTAGAAATCTGGTAGGGCAGCCCTGCCGTCACATTTGGGCCTGATCTGGCATAGATAAGTTTGACCTGATAAGGTGTACCTTATTAGAACTGGATCTGGCATTGGAAAGGTTGCCCTGATAAGGTGCACCTTATTAGGACCGGACCTGGCATAGGGAAGGTTGACCTGATAAGGTATTCCCTATTCAGGTCCAGATCTGGCATAGATAAGGTAGACCTGATAAGATGTACCTTAATAGGACCGGATCTGGCAAAGGGAAGGTTGACCTGATAAGGTGTATCTTATTCAGGGCCATATCGGGAAATATTAAGGTAGACCTAATAAGGTGTATCTTATTCAGGGCCAGATCGGGAAAAATTAAGGTAAACCTGACAAGGTATTCCATATTCAGGTTCAGACCTGGCATAGATAAGGTAGACCTGATCGAAATATTGGTGGAATTAAGAATATCATTTATAAAATCAAAATGTCGCATTCAATATGTTTTTAATTTTAAACCCGTCATTTTGAATTTACAAATTTTAAGTTCAGATTCCTAATTAGCTACGTTAAAAACTGAACTATTATTTAAATAAATAGTAAATTGAACTATTATGGAAATACTGTACGAGATATCCACATAGTCGGTTTGGTCTAGTGGTTAGCGTGCTCGGTTAGGTAGTTAGGTAAATAGGTAGGTCCCGTAGGTCTTAGGTTCAAATCCCGCGTGCATCACTTCCCGAATGATGTTATGAAAAACCGTATCTGAAGACGACTTGTTTTTTTGTTGTTGTAATATTAATAGAATATTATTGTTCATATTGCGGCATAATGCGCGGAAATTAATAATTAATTTTTTAATTTAATATAAAGATAAGTATATGTATTTATATATCTATGATTATATTTATCAGGCCCTTAAATGGTTATTTTTATCAGGTCCTTATGTGGTAAACTTGAACTGGCCCTGATGTGCCAAACCGTTACATTTCCAATCAGGGCCGTATAAGGTAGCCAGACAGGGGCCTTGGATTTAGAATCCGGTTACCAGGTTCGGCCCTGATATTCCCCATAACTGAATTTCTAGTCGGGAAGTGGCCAGGACCAACCTTAGTTCGCGGCGGGCAAAGCTCATCTGGTGCAACTATACGGTATGGCATACGGATCTCGAAGTTACAACACTGCTTCACTCGGCTTACTTTGCACCGCTTCATTCTTTATATTCTTCATTATTCATTGCGACATGTGAGTGACTATAGCATACTTAACTGTCTCTACTGTATTTTACAGAACCACAATATTTACGCCTGCATAATGAAAATTTATTACCACGTGGTGGAATTTGGTGTAAATTATGATGGAAAAATAGTACATTATGCTACAAGGGAGGGAAGAGCGCGATTTTCACCGAGCGCGAGGTTAGCTGCCCGAGCGAAGCGAGGGCTGCTCGAGCACGAGGTGAAAATTGCGCTCCCCCCCGCGTAGCATACGATTCTTTTCTTCCGATTGCGTTGAAATATAACGTGATTTCTGTCGCTGAAAAGCGAGAGGAAAAATTCGACGATACCTGGCCGTGCGCCGTGTGCATGGGCAGCGGGAAGATATACGAGGCAAGACTCGCTCGGGCATCGTGGCCCCTGTTTTTGCGCGCTTCGAGGTGTGCAGCGCGAGCGCCGCGATACGCGGCGTTCCCGCTGGGAACCTCGAAGTGAGCGAAAATAGGGGGCAAGATGCCCTAGGGAGTTTTGGCTCGTATATCTTGCCCGCTGCACATGCGCACTGCTCGCGGTCAGATATCGGCGACATTCCTCCCGCTTTTCAGGGACGGAATCACGTTATTTCAGCGCAATCAGGAGAAAAATAAAATATCTTAAGGTCAGAGACAATCAATTACGATTTTTATTAGTAAAATTGACCAAAAATGCTAGAATTTTTTTTTTTCTTACATGTAATTCTTATATGTAATTTGGATCCTTAATACGAAATTTTTTATGATTTAAAAATTCACGTATCTTTTACCATTTTTCAAAATAAATTAAAAATAAAATTGACAAAACAATCTTTTAATTATTTTGTAAAAAAATCTGCCAAAAATTTTTTTAGCAAAATAAGTATAGCCAATTTTACTAGAAATTCCACTAAAATATGTATCGCAAATTTCGCCCCACATTCCAGTAAAATAAGTATCTTAAATGTTCAACATCCATAACGGGAATTTTTCAGAGGACGATCAAAGCGCAGGGCGCCCGACACTGGCGGTGAGAGGAGCCGCGGAGAGTGAAAAAGGAGAGGACCGGACTGGTCACACTATCACGAGAACGAGTAATGTCATAACACACATATAATGAGGAGGCCTGGCTTTTGCCGCTGTTGCAGGCAACATCAGCAACAGCTGAGCCACCAACGAGAATATTCGCAATGCAGACACTGCCACTCGCAATAATTATATTACCAAAGGCGCGACCCGTTTTTCTTTACACTCTTTCAAGAGAACACATTACGTGCACTGCAGAAACAGAATATAATGTATAGAAGTGCGTAACATGTACGCGCATCCTCACTAGTAAATTGCCTCCTGCCCGATGACGCGAGCCCACCTTGTACTCGATAACAGCACAGCAAACGCTTCGGACGAATACCCCGGACGATTGGCAAATACGCTTTCGAGAGCGGTCGCAGGAGTTCTTAAACAGCAATAGAAAATGATCAGCCAAAGATCTCCGTGAGCTGACCACGCAACTTTTATGCTTCTTCAATTATCTCTATCGTCTATCGCGCTCGTACATCCAATAAAGTAAACACGCGTCCCGCATCGGTAAATACTTTATTGTCGACAATATGTTCTTTTTTTTGCCCCTGCAATTCTCTCTCGACGTTATATTTTCTGCCAGGTAAATTTTCTTGCAATATTTTTGTTATTATTTAAACTGTATTATTGTGAACTTTGTTTATTAGCTATGCTGATCTCAGAAAATAAATTGGTAATTGTCATTTAGATCAAAGTGCAGTGATAATAAATCATAACGTATATCATAAATGTAATTTAAAATAAATACAGCTTTTTCGTTCAACAATAATATTCATCGATGCTTCGATGCGCGTATTCTTTTTTTGCATTCGTTGGCAATTAAATTCAACGATATCCGTATTGCCAGTAAAATTTTTCATTTTATCAAAAATTTAATTGAATTGAAGTACCACTAAAAAAGCCCACAGTGAAGCTAAAACTCAAATAAATTCATATCCCAATCCACTGTTCTCGTACCACTCGACAACTTTTTATTGCCTTCGAATCTCGACGTCAAAAAATTGTCAATCATTTCGCAGCTTGCATTCGAGCTTTCTGCAATGTAGATTGGTTCATGCGATGATTCGGGTTATGTAAAGAAAAAAAGTTTCCGAGGCTGTGGTATTTCGAAATCGTGGTAACGTGTGCCCGGCGAGAGCGTCTGTGGGGATTATTGATTTTTTATCTTAATTCGTGCTGAATTTATTCAGGATTGAGCAACGGTGCACAGCGCTAAGATGTCGTAGCCCGTATATCACGCAGACGCGCCAGAGATAGTCATAATACTGCCGCACACACCATATACCAAAGCTGACTCGATCATATCGCGTGCCATCGTGATCATCCTCCACAATAATGGACAGGCATTATCGCGAATTCGTTACCTTCAAACGCCGAGCTCGCTCCTCCTCGACAAAGTACACTGAAAAAAATTTTTGTATGAAAATTACTATACCGGTATTGGAAGCTCGGATGCATATACCGCATATGAATTTTCATATACATAAATCTGTAATATTTAAAGAATCGGTATACGATAATTAAATAGAAACCTTCGATATTAATGGAAAAATGTGTTCGAGGTTTACAACATTTTCACCAATTATTATAAGTAACGTACATTAAAATTTACAAATGGGTGAATAGTTTTTTTCACGTACTGTATACAAATTTCAATATGCATTCTATTGTAAAATTTAGTATGGTAGTAGACTAAAAAGGGATGTACACTAGGGCTGTTCAAAAAAACATAATTTCTTTATAATTGGTTGCTCCTGAAATGCTGTATTGACTATCACAAAAAAAATGTTTTCGTGAAAGCTGGCAGTTGTGCGATGATATTAAGTACTGCCGCATCAAGGCCAAAATTCATTAAAAACGACGATTTTTAGAAAAAAAATTTTTTACTTGGTGAAGCGCTCATGGAGATTATGGTTGCTTTGGATAGACTATGAAATTGTGTAAAGGCAGAAACATGTTCGGTAATGTTTAGTACTGCCGCATCGACATTGAAGTTAACAAAATAAAAAATGAAATCCTTTAAAACATTGAAATATTCATCTGCTCATCGACTATTTCGCGCGTTTTTAAATGACAAAATGGCTCATGAAACGGGAGTCCTGTATGATCAAATTTAGTACTACCCCATCGATATCGCAGTTTCCCAAAATTCGAAAATCGCTTGTCATCATCATGATTATGATCATACATGACTCCCGTTTGAAGAGACATTTTTTCATTTGAAATCGCACGAAATAGTCGATGAGCAGACGAATATTTCAATGCTTTAAAGGAATTAATTTGTTGATTTTGGTAACTTCAATGCCGATACGGCAGTACTAAACATTATCGAACATATTTCTGCCTTTACACAATTTCATAGTCTATCGAAAGTAACCACAATCTCCATGAGCGCTTGATCACGTAAAAAAAAAAATTGTAAAAATCGCCGCTATTCATGAATTTTGGCCTTGATGCGGCAGTACTTAATATCATCACACAACTGCCAGCTTTCGCGAAAACATTTTTTTTTGTGATAATCAATACAGCATTTCAGGAGCGGCCGATTATAAGAAAATTATGTTTTTTTGAACAGCCCTAATGTACACCTCTAACAGCAATGAACCAGAGTGCTTTATTTATGCTACACTCTTTTCTATTATTGTAACCAAAGGATATTAAAAGTCATATATGTGCGAATAGTTTTCCTCGTATATGGTATACTAATTTTAACATGCATTTTTCTTTAAATTTAGTATGTTGGTGTAGCAAAGAAATTTAATTAAAAAATATTTATTTGTACGTGTTCAATCGAGTTTTTCTCCACTTTTAATTACATATTACATCTTTGTCTACATGTTGGTACATATTAATCGTTGAAAAACATATTTAATTTTTTTTACATTGTTCGGGAATCGAACCTGGGACCCTCCGGTTGGTGTTGTTGCGCTGCGCTTTAGCTCACTCGGCCATTCAGATCATATGATTGAACAATTTTTTTTTTCTATTTAATTGTCGGTAATATGAAATATAAAATGAAATTAGTGTAATATAGACAGATATTTTTAGATTTATGTGATTGCACCTGATATGGTAATAATACAAGCACGTTCAGTTATTTTTCACGGCAACCGGTTATATCAAATAGGGTACGTTGTTACTATCTATAAATATATTGAACGAAGTTGCTGTTTCATTGGTTGCGCGAATTAGTTCATTAGTATTTGGGTGAATGACTCTCTGACTGACCTCAGGGTCAGTATTCGGACGCGTGACCGCCTGGCTGATAAGTTCGTTAACCACCTAGTTTACACTGACGGTCCATACTGGAAATCGTTAAACGCGGTTATTAATTTCCAATAACGGTATATGAATACCCAAACAAGTCTTTGGATAATCACATTGGATGTTAGTTTTAATATACTTGTGCCAACAAACTTTAAAAGATTCTGACCCTTTACCAGTTTGATTAAATTATTGAAATTTAAAGAACAGGTGACTTTTCCTATTCATATAAAAAGGTATAATATTTTTATATTCAAGTACAGAATTTTACAAAACTCTGCACTGATTTTAAAACACTGGTCTATAGTTGCCTTGGCACACGCGTATTCAAAAATTAATATCTTTCTTAGAATTGCAAAGTATTAATGACCGCATATGAATGTGCAAATAGGTTTTAAGATATCTACAACGCATGCTAATTTTAAAGTATACTTGTGGATGAGATTTCGAGGTTTTTAATCTTTTAATTTTGAAATCGTGTTTTAGAAATTTAAACTATCATGAAGACCTACTTTTAATATGTAATTGTATATTAAATATTTAGTCAGCCTCTAAACTTGCGAACTTGTACACTAATTTTAATACACCGGTCTATGAATAGTCTTTCTAATAGACATGTATTGTAACTTTGAATATCAGTTATATGAAAATTCATTTACTTTTGCTAAATTTCGTATACGGATGCTATATTTACTAGACAAAGTATATCAATTTTTATTTTATATACCAGGTTTTGAAATTTCATAGTTGTTGGTGTACGAAAATTCCTTTTTTTTTACAGTGTATATCTACACTGTACTATTTCAATAGTTGTAGTAACAGTGTATACACTGTACTATTACAACTATTTCATAGTTGTTGGTGTACGAAAATTCCTTTTGTAGATACACTGTAAAACGAAAAAGGAATTTTCGTACACCAACAACTATGAAATTTCAAAACCTGGTATATAAAATAGAAATTGATATACTTTGTCTAGTAAATATAGCATCCGTATACGAAATTTAGCAAAAGTAAATGAATTTTCATATAACTGATATTCAAAACATGAACATTGAACATTAATATACGGACATTGAACATTAATATACGGTCATTAGAAATTAAGAAATACGCGTTGGAATTTTCGGTGCTAATACTTTGCAATTCTAAGAAAGATATTAATTTTTGAATACGCGTGTGCCAAGGCAACTATTTATAGACCAGTGTTTTAAAATCAGTGCAGAGTTTTGTAAAATTCTGTACTTGAATATAAAAATATTATACCTTTTTATATGAATAGGAAGAGACACATGTTTTCTAAATTTCAATAACTTAACCAAACTGGTAAAGGGTCAGAATCTTTTAAAGTTTGTTGGCACAAGTATATTAAAACTAACATCCAATGTGATTATCCAAAGACTTGTTTGGGTATTCATATACCGTTATTGGAAATTAATAACCGCGTTTAACGATTTCCAGTATGGACCGTCAGTGTAAACTAGGTGGTTAACGAACTTATCAGCCAGGCGGTCACGCGTCCTAATACTGACCCTGAGGTCAGTCAGAGAGTCATTCACCCAAATACTAATGAACTAATTCGCGCAACCAATGAAACAGCAACTTCGTTCAATATATTTATAGATAGTAACAACGTACCCTATTTGATATAACCGGATGCCGTGAAAAATAACTGAACGTGCTTTTATTATTACGATATCAGGCGCAATCACATAAATCTAAAAATATCTGTCTATATTACACTAATTTCATTTTATATTTCATATTACCGACAATCAAATAGACAAAAAAAAATGGATCAATCATATGATCTGAATGGCCGAGTGAGCTAAAGCGCAGCGCAACAACACCAACCGGAGGGTCCCAGGTTCGATTCCCGAACAATGTAAAAAAAATTAAATATGTTTTTCAACGATTAATATGTACCAGCATGTAGACAAAGATGTAATATGTAATTAAAAGTGGAGAAAAACTCGATTGAACCCGTATAAATCAATATTTTTTAATTAAATTTCTTTGCTCCTCCAAAATACTAAATTTAAAGAAAAATGCATGTTAAAATTAGTATACCATATACGAGGAAAACTATTCGCACATATATGACTTTTAATATCCTTTGATTACAATAATAGAAAAGAGTGTTGCATAAATAAAGCACTCTGGTTCATTACTGTTAGAGGTGTACATCCCTTTTTAGTCTACTACCATACTAAATTTTACAATAGAATGCATATTGAAATTAGAATACAGTACGTGAAAAAAACTATTCACCCATTTGTGAATTTTAATGTACTTTACTTATAATAATTGGTGAAAATGTTATAAACCTGGAACACATTTTTCCATTAATATCGAAGGTTTCTATTTAATTATCGTATACCGATTCTTTAAATATTACAGAACAATATTTAAATATTGTATATGAAAATTCATATGCGGTATATGCATCCGAGCTTCCAATACCGGTATAGTAATTTTCATACAAACATTTTTTTCAGTGTAGGTAGGTCGTAGGTTCAAACCCCGCGGTAGGCGAAAAATTTTCTTTGGCGAAAACCGATAGCCAATGATTTCTAATGACATAATATGTCTAAAAAAATAATGCCCGAGTAATAATTCTATTTTTTTAAATTGTTTTAAAGCCCATTTTAAATTTACAACACATGTGTATGAAGTTTTTTTACTAAAACCGTTTATGAAATTTCAACTGCGACGTTGAGTTTTACAAAACAGATGTGTTGTAAAATTACAATACAGGAACGGTAAATTTGATATACCAGTGTTGTAAAATTCAACTACGCAGTTGAAATTTCATAAACGGTTTTGGTAAAAAAAACTTCATACACATGTGTTGTAAATTTATAACAAATTTTTTAAACAGTGTGTAGTTGAATTAACCGTGTCAATAGTTCTAATCGATCGATTAGAGATTGATGCAAGAGTGCGCATGGTCTGAGAGAAAACAATGTTACAGTTACAATAAATTCACTATGGTTGTCTCAACCACATGAAACATTTGAATCGAAGAAAGTCCGATAACCATTTGATGAGTTTGACCCAACCTCCTTGTTCCATTCACCGCATATAACCTCTCGGAGAGGTTGAGTCAACCTCTATTTCGTTGTGCCGAATAATTTTTTCTGACATGAATTCGACTGATAACATCTATTTTCGCAAATTCGAAATTCTATAAAATCCGAACGCTTGATAGATGCAGCTCAAATTCGATATCCACCGTCCTTTTACATTACTTTATTTGTTAAGAACTGTTTAGCTCACTTGACAAAAAATTGCGACAGTGGAGAGCATACAGTCGTTTTTCGAAAAGTTCAAAGCCTTACAAAATCTGACAAGATGGCTGAATTTTATCGTAAATTTTTACAAAGAAATGGGCAATGGAATGGGTTGCTGTTCTACCGGCATACTAAATTTCAGCTTGATTGTTAAGCCGTTCTTGAAATACAGTGTTTTGAATTTTGCAAGCCTACACACACACACGCCCATGTTTTTCTAAGCCACTTTTCTTGATGTTTTACACCATTTTGAGTAATCTGACATAAAAATCCAGAATTTTATTACATTTTTTGGTGCTTCAACTTTAAAATCTATTAAAAAATTAAAATCTCAACGCCTCCTAATTTTCCATATGACGTTTTGAAGCTTGATTAATTACGAAGATCAGAGCTATAAATCAGATCCTCTACTGTATCTTTTTTTTAAGGTACAGCCATTTATCTGAAAAATCGCATTTCCTGCCGAAACGTAAAAAAAAGTAGAACCTTGCACATTTCTTCCTCATTATTTTTCACTTTTTACAAAGCTACCTCTATGAGGAAGTATGTTATTCAATTTTGGCTTCCTCATAGAGGAAGCTTTGTAAAAAGTGAAAAATAATGAGGAAGCAATGTGCAAGGTTCTACTTTGCATCCTTGTTTTAATTAGATAAATAAATATGTTGTGTATTCGATTTTCCTATTTCGTTATTCCGTTATTTCGTTATTATTAGAGCGTTTCCGAAAGTAAATGTGATAATGTATATTTTTAAAAATAATTCGACATTCCATAAAATCAAAAATTTCATATCGTCCGTCACTAAATTCTACATATATAATGGCTAAATATTGTTTCATTTACATACAAAATTTGAGCTCGCTATCTGAAGTTTTGCAAAAGTTACAATATAGCGATAATGTCAATTTTTCCAAAAATTCATCATACCATAAAATCTGAATCACTTTACCGATTCGAGCCAAATTCAATACCAAACAACATTGAGTACACCTGCACTTATCACCAACCATTTAGCAAAATAAACTAAATTTTACGAAAGTTAGAGCGCGCACCTCCTTTTTCAGAAAATTCAAAACGGCATGAAATCGCAATTTTCGCACACATTTTGTCAAAAATTGCTACAGTTGAAGAGCGTCTAGTGCTGCACTTGTGTGCCAAATTTGAGCTCGATATACAAAACGGTTCTTGAGTTATCGGCGTTCGAATTTTCGGAGTTGTATACATACCCACAAACACACACACACACATACACATGCATACGAACATTTTTTCTAGATCACTTTTCTGGACGTTTTGGACCATTCTAAATGTGCTGAGATGAAAATCGCAACAAAAAAAATGTTTCATGAAAACAAAGCTTTCTCTATGAGGAAGCAAAATAGTTTTTTTTTTGGTAAATTTCAAAATGTCGTAAAATCTGAACCACTTTACCGATCATCGTCAAATTTGGTACGTGATATAGCTGCACGTTCCTTTTCGTCTGTAAAACATTTTAGTCAAATTGGTGAAATTCGACGTGATTTATAAAAAAAAATGATTTTTTTTCGAAAAATTCAAACATCTATGAAATCTGAACCGCTTTACCGATTTCGCCCAAATGCAATGCTAAACAACATTGAACGTATATTTATTTATAAACAACTATTTAGCAAAATCGTCTAATTTTTACGAAAGTTAGAGCGACCACGCCCTTTTTTAAAAAAATTTAACCTACCATAAAATCAAAATGGCTTTTTTTTCACTCTCAACATTCAAAGCGGGGCAACTACTCCACTTGCGTGCCAAATTTCAGCCATATCGCTCGAACGGTTACTGAGTAATAATTCATCGAATTTTCGGAGCGCAGGACACACACACACATACATACGGATATTTTGTCTAAACCACTTTTCTCGATGTTTTAGACAATTCTAAGCATACTGGCATGAAAATCTCGAAAAAAAAATTCTTTCGTGTAAACAAAGCTTCCTCTATGAGGAAGCAAAAGCACATAGTTTTTTCCTCGGATGCTATATAAATGTATTTTGATATTTCATTTGACTCATAAATAAAGAAATTCACGGAAAGATCAAAATAAATATAGCTATTCCAATTCTTTTGTATTTTCATTACAATTTATAACGTTTTTCATAAAAATGTTTAGTAATGATTATTTCCTATAAATGATCTGCAGCATGAGATAATATTTCGAGAATGAATAGCTTTTTATTTTTCTACTGCATTTAACAAAAATAATAATTAAAAAATAACACAATTAAAAAATTGTAACTTACGTACACATTTTTCAAAGCAAATATTAAATAAAATTAACAAGTGCATAGATAATTTATCTTCATAAAACAATTATGAAATAATGAAGAGTTAATTGAAGAAGTATCGAGATACTCATCTCTGTTCGTTAGAAATTGTATAGAATGTGAATATGAGCTCATGTTCCATGACGCAGCATTTTGCCTGTGCAGTCGGTTACAGCATTCGTGAAAATTACATAATCGCTCGCACAGCGAACAGTTTGATGGAATCGTTCTGGCCCGTTCTCCCACTCTCTCGTAACCCAAGTAGTTCAGCGGCATCGGTGTATCTGCCCACTTACGTTGCGTGTACGATCGGAACACCTGCTTGTCTGACCCACTCGTTCTACTACTCCTTTGCATCTTGTGCCGGCAACGCGCCAACTGCAGCTTCCTTTCTCCACTGTCTTACTCTTGGCCCACACGACGTGCGGACATCGCTGCTGCACTACCGTGTCAAGGCTAACGAAGTCCAACGACACCAACGACCGCTATGACTATACTTCTCGATCGTGTTATGAGTTACATTCGATTCTGAATTTTGTATTTTCCTGCTCAAATTTATTCCGACCGATTATATAATTTTATCCTCGACAGCATAATCTTTTAAAATATCATAAATTACACTAAACTCTCCCACACGTTACAATAATTAAAAAAAATTAGGAAACATATATTTCTTGCAGCCATTATTATTATTATTATTATTATTATTATTGTGTATCTTTTGTAAAATGCCCGACCGGCCCCGCAGGGCTCCGACTCACCTACAGGACGGGCGGGTTAATAAAAAACCATTCTGCCTGACTGCTCCTCCAACCCGGAGGTAAGCAGTCAGGTCAGTCCAGAATCGTGTGACCTAAGTAGACGGAGCGAACCCAGAATGACCGCCTTCTGCATTCGACCCGCAAGTGAGTCGGCTTTCTGCCGAGAGGCGGGGATGATCATAATGTTCGTGATAAACGACGGCTTCATTCCGCCGAGAACGCCGATTATGAGTACCACCAGCTTGACCGTGTACCCTCGGTATAGCCCGCGAAGCTCGAAAAGGAGATCCTGATATTTCGTCCGCTTGTCGTCTTCTTTAGTAGCGATGTTAGACTCGCCCGGAGCCGAGAACTCGATGACAAAGATCGCATGTATCTCGTGGTCGAAGACGACAATGTCAGGTTTATTGGCTGTTATTTGCCTGACAGTGGGAAATGAATAGTTCCAGTAAATACGGCACTTCTCATTTCCCACGACGGACTCAATATCTCCAGGGGCGTAGGGAAGCAGTGGCGTCTCGTCTACCCCGTAAGAGTGTGTATTATTATTATTGTGTATCTTTTGTAAAATGCCCGACCGGCCCCGCAGGGCTCCGACTCACCTACAGGACGGGCGGGTTAATAAAATTCATTCTGCCTGACTGCTCCTCCAACCCGGAGGTAAGCAGTCAGGTCAGTCCAGAATCGTGTGACCTAAGTAGACGGAGCGAACCCAGAATGACCGCCTTCTGCATTCGACCCGCAAGTGAGTCGGCTTTCTGCCGACAGGCGGGGATGATCTTAAGGTTCGTGACAAACGACGGCTTCATTCCGCCGAGAACGCCGATTATGAGTACCACCAGCTTGACCGTGTACCCTCGGTATAGCCCGCGAAGCTCGAAAAGGAGATCCTGATATTTCGTCCGCTTGTCGTCTTCTTTAGTAGCGATGTTAGACTCGCCCGGAGCCGAGAACTCGATGACAAAGATCGCATGTATCTCGTGGTCGAAGACGACAATGTCAGGTTTATTGGCTGTTATTTGCCTGACAGTGGGAAATGAATAGTTCCAGTAAATACGGCACTTCTCATTTCCCACGACGGACTCAATATTATTATTATTATTATTATTATTATTACGTTTCGTAAAATGCCCGACCGGCCCCGCAGGGCTCCGACTCACCTACAGGACGGGCGGGTTAATAAAAATCATTCTGCCTGACTGCTCCTCCAACCCGGAGGTAAGGAGTCAGGTCAGTCCAGAATCGTGTGACCTAAGTAGACGGAGCGAACCCAGAATGACCGCCTTCTGCATTCGACCCGCAAGTGAGTCGGCTTTCTGCCGACAGGCGGGGATGATCTTAAGGTTCGTGACAAACGACGGCTTCATTCCGCCGAGAACGCCGATTATGAGTACCACCAGCTTGACCGTGTACCCTCGGTATAGCCCGCGAAGCTCGAAAAGGAGATCCTGATATTTCGTCCGCTTGTCGTCTTCTTTAGTAGCGATGTTAGACTCGCCCGGAGCCGAGAACTCGATGACAAAGATCGCATGTATCTCGTGGTCGAAGACGACAATGTCAGGTTTATTGGCTGTTATTTGCCTGACAGTGGGAAATGAATAGTTCCAGTAAATACGGCACTTCTCATTTCCCACGACGGACTCAATATCTCCAGGGGCGTAGGGAAGCAGTGGCGTCTCGTCTACCCCGTAAGAGTGTCGAAGGTGGTAGTACAACACTCTTAGGGCCGCATTATGGCGATGGATATAGCCAGAGACCGCATAGTTGGGACATGCAGATAGTATGTGCATGAGTGTCTCTGGCGATCGTTTGCAGGCCCTGCACCGTGTGTCAGGGACCTGCATACCCATCACCTGGCTCTGGTAGACGAGCGTGTTAATTACACCATTATTATTATTATTATTATTCCGTTTCGTAAAATGCCCGACCGGCCCCGCAGGGCTCCGATTCACCTACAGGACGGGCGGGTTAATAAAAATCATTCTGCCTGACTGCTCCTCCAACCCGGAGGTAAGCAGTCAGGTCAGTCCAGAATCGTGTGACCTAAGTAGACGGAGCGAACCCAGAATGACCGCCTTCTGCATTCGACCCGCAAGTGAGTCGGCTTTCTGCCGACAGGCGGGGATGATCTTAAGGTTCGTGACAAACGACGGCTTCATTCCGCCGAGAACGCCGATTATGAGTATCACCAGCTTGACCGTGTACCCTCGGTATAGCCCGCGAAGCTCGAAAAGGAGATCCTGATATTTCGTCCGCTTGTCGTTATTATTATTATTATTATTATTATTATTATTATTATTATTTTTATTTAGGGATTACATCGGACCGAATTCAACGTTATTCTTAAAAGAATAAAATTAGCAAACCAGATATTTGGTAAATAAAATCCTTAAAAATATTCCATCAAAAAGAGTTTAAAAAGTTTTCGGTGTTGCATAATTTAGTTGCCTAATAAACTTGTGTGTCAAATAAATGTTTAATTTGCTTCATTGGTTTATTTACACGAATTCAAAAAGTTGAGCTGCGACTTTAATTCACTCTCATTGTGCTGAGACTGCGATTTACAAATCCTTGGAAAATTGTTTACGATTACTTCGGGGGGGGGGGGGGGGGGACCCTTGGGTGGGGGGCGATTGGGAGCGCGCGCAGCGCGCGAGCCACAATAAAATCCTAGTATATATATATATATATATATACTAGGAAATCCTAGTATATATCTCTCTATATTATTAAAAAGATCTCGCCGCCGCCGCCGCCGCCGCCGCCGCCGTGTCAAGAATCGAGGGACTTAGAATAATTCGGGCTGCGGGCTTGACGGAAGGGATGGAGGGGAGAGGGAAGCACGTAAATCGTGTTGGACACGCTTTTTTTACCGTTATCAACGCCCTTATACCTCGTTATTGTGCTTTTTGGGAAATTTCGACCGTCTTGGTTTTATTGGATGCATATCCCGAATACGGGAGGGCTAATCGCTGTCCAGGAGAATAGCCTGAGTCGAGTCAGCCATCTTTCTCGCTCAACACATCGGACGTGCCATTTCTACCGTTTTAAGGAAAATCCTGAGTCGAGTCGGCCATTTTTCTCACTCAACGCATCGGACGTATCATTTCTACAGCTTGAAGAGACTACCAGCTTTGATCACCCACGTAGAAAAACCACGAGCTAAGTGACGCGTTTCGTGCGGCAAATTATTATTATTTATTCTGTTTATTATTTATTGATTGTTGTTCGCCGGGTGTTGTGCCATCCTTTTATTTTATATTCATGGGCGTTATTTCTAGGGTTTTATATTTTTTGCGCGGATATTAATTAACGAATCGTTGAGCGAATCTTTCTTTATCGTTTACCGTTATTTGCTTGTGTGCACTAATTACCATTAATTTTGGTTTTAATATTTGAATGGATCTTCGTTTTGCTCTAATATTCGGAATATTCTTGATAGTTTAATTTATCTGTGAGATCGATGTTTCTGTGAATGATTTTTCAGTGCAATAATAATTAGTGAAATCGACTTATTAATCTTGTGCCGGGGCAATTGAATATCTTTGGCGTTTTTCATGATATACGTGTTGCTTATAATAGCCTTTATGTTCGGGATTATTATTGCTTTTCAATGATTCATTAATTAGTAATAATATCCGGTGCGCTTTGGTCATAATTGTTATTGATATTTCATACATATAATTGGGGAATTCGTTTCATGATTTTTATTTGCATTTGGGGTACTTGATTTTTTTTAATATCGATTTCCATCATTATTGTTCATCTTTTATTTATTTATTTATTCATTTTTTCTTTTTTTTTTTCTTTCACTCCACATTTATTTTATTTGCTTCACATTGTAGTTTCCGCTTGTAGCTTACATTATTTAATTAGTTTCCGCTTTTCTATTTTTGACTTCCTTTTCCGAAATTATTACATTCATCTTTAATTCTGTTTTTATTGGTAATTGGGGGTAGGGATGATTATAGGGATGTACGTATGCTGAATTTTAGTCGATTTTTGATGATTTTAAATTGTATGGTATGATATTGGATGATCGATTTATTGATTGTGTCTCGTGTAACTTCTATATTTATAGTGTATTGATCGTTATGCGATCATAGGTTGAATTTACTTCCGTTCTTTTTTCGGGGTCCACCCATAAGGTGTTCCCCTTTGACTGTATGGTGCATCTGTCGTGACGGTCCCACAGTTGTATGGTCGCTGTACACGGCTTGGAGCAGCTGTTTGACGGTCCGATCGATTGCATAGTGTGTGCCGGAATTGTAATTGTTCTCCATCTTGATGAATTGGCTTATTTTCACGTTTACACGATTTTTTCTCTAAGACATATTACGGGTTTTATGCTGTCACGGTAGCACCTTGTTTCACACTTCCGCAATTCACTGTGTTAACGCCGTCGGTCTCAGAATTGCAATAAACTTTCTTGGATTGATTCTCTATATAGCATTGACTCATTCATTTCTCTCCTAACATTCCCATGTACGAATTCTGGTATACTGCCAGAGTTGCCAATACGGTCCAGTACTAAAACGGAATTGGCCGCCAAGTGTCGTTGGACAGTGTTGTCACAGTACTGATTAACAATTGGCACCATGCTGTGTCAGTACTTGTGGCCAGTACGTCCATGATAACATGGACGGCACTCAGCCGTGCTTCGTCCAAGTACTGGGCGTGGGCTTGAACGAAATTCGTCTTAACGTCGGCAAGCAAACTTTGCCAATACTAGCCTGGCATTCGACAGAATACTGGGGTAATGCTATCCCAACAGTTGTGCGTTGTACTGGCTGAAAATATTGCCGGAACACCGCCGAGAGCCGTCCGAGTGCTGGACCCGGACTAGGCCGAAACTCATCTTATTGTCGTCGAGCAAACTTTGCCAGTACCACCCTGACATACGACTGAGTACTGGAATAATACTGTTTCGACAGTTGTCCTTCGTACCGGCTGAATATATTTCCAGACCGCCGGCGAAAGTCGTCCAAGTACTGGGAGCGGACTTCGCCGAAACTTGTTTTTTTGTCGGCAAGCAAACTTTGCCAATACTAGCCTGGCATTCGACGGAGTACTGGGGTAATACTGTCCCAACAGTTGTGCATTGTACTGGCTGAATATATTGCCGGAACACCGCCGAGAGCCGTCCGAGTGCTGGACCCGGACTAGGCCGAAACTCATCTTATTGTCGTCGAGCAAACTTTGCCAGTACCACCCTGACATGCGACTGAGTACTGGAATAATACTGTTCCGACAGTTGTCCTTCGTACTGGCTGAATATATTTCCAGACCGCCGGCGATAGTCGTCCAAGTACTGGGAGCGGACTTCGCCGAAACTTGTTTTTTTGTCGGCAAGCAAACTTTGCCAATACTAGCCTCGCATTCGACGGAGTACTGGGGTAATACTGTCCCAACAGTTGTGCGTTGTACTGGCTGAATATATTGCCGGAACACCGCCGAGAGCCGTCCGAGTGCTGGACCCGGACTAGGCCGAAACTCATCTTATTGTCGGCGAGCAAACTTTGCCAGTACCACCCTGACATGCGACTGAGTACTGAAATAATACTGTTCCGACAGTTGTCCTTCGTACTGGCTGAATATATTTCCAGACCACCGGCGAAAGTCGTCCAAGTACTGGGAGCCCACTTCGCCGAAACTCGTCTTTTTGTCGGCAAGCAAATTTTGCCAATACTAACCTGGCATTCGACTGAGTACTGGGGTAATACTGTCCCAACAGGTGTGCGTTGTACTGGTTGAATATATTGCCGGAACACCGCCGAGAGCCGTCCGAGTGCTGGGCCCGGACTAGGCCGAAACTTATTTTATTGTTATAGAGCAAACTTTGCTAGTATCAGCCTGACATACAACTAAGTACTGGCATTATACTGCACCGAAATTTATGTTTTATACAGACTTCATAATATTGTCGACGGATATCCAAGACTCGTTAGTGTACTGGAGTTACACTGTCCCAACGCTTCTGCTTCGTGCTGGCTAAACGATATTGCCAATGCACGGCCGACATTTATATTAGTACTGAATGGGTCTTGCGTTGACACTTGTCATACTGTAGACGAGTAAATTATGATGGTTCTAGCTCTATACACAGTACAGTACTTCGATCACTTTAGTGCGATACGGTGCTTGGGTCGTATAGGTACTGTGCGTGGACTAGGCCGAAGCTCGTCTTATGTTCGGCATGCAAACATCACTAGTATCAGCCTGAAATGCGTCTGAGTACTGGGGTCATGTTGCCCTGACATTCATGCTTTGTACAGGCTGCATAGTATTGACAATGCATGGCCGCGAGTCATACTGTCCTAGCACTTATGTACAGCACTGACTAAACAATATTGCCGATGTCTGGCCGACATTCGTTTGCGTACTGGTCGTGGATTATGCTAAAGTTAGTGTTTTGATCGGCGAGCAAACTTCGCCAGTATCAGCCTGATATGCGACTGAGTACTGCGGTTATACTGCCGATATTTATGTTTTATACAGACTGTATAATATTGTGGACGCATTGCCGAGAGTCGTCAAAGTACTGGGATCACGCGGCCCGAACACATTTCTTCGGAACTGGTTAAACAATATTGTCAACGCTCGGCCGACATTCGTTTGAGTACGTAATGTATCTTATGTTCACACTTATCATGTGTACGGTAAGTACATTATTATAATTCGGCTCGACGGATCGCACAGTACGTACTGTGCGAATTCCGGAATACGGCCAGTTACCAACAGGGTCCAGTACTGAAACAAGCTTGGCTGCCAAGTGTTGTTAGGTAGTGCTGTCGCAGTATTGTCGTGTATAGCACTGGTCCAGTACTAGGTCGAATCTGGCAGCCAGTACTTCCAAGATAAAATATATGGTACTCAGCCGAGACTCGCCGAAGTACTGAGCGTAGACTAAACCACAACTTGTCTTATTGTCGGCAAACAAATTTTATGAGTACCAGCCTGACATTCGGCTGAGTACTGAGGTGGCTCTGCCACAGCACTTGTCTTAAGTAGTCAGAGTACTGGGCGTGTCTGGTGATGACAATTGTCACAATACTATTTTTGTCTGCCAAGTGTTGTGAGGCAGTCCTTTTACAGTACCGATTAACTACTGACCCCATACTGCGTCAGTTCTGGCGGTCAGTACTTCTAAGTTGACATAGACGGCAGTCCGTCGAGAGTCGTCTAGGTATTGGGGTTGGTCTGGGCCGAAACTTATCTTAATGTCGGCGAGCAAACTTCATCAGTATCAGCCTGATATGCGGCTGAGTACTGGCGTCATATTTTTCCGACACTTGCGTTTCGTACTGCCTGAACAACGGAACCAACGCACGCCTGACAGTTGTCTGAGTATCGACCGTGTCTTAGATGAGACTCCTCATATCGTAACTATACATCCATTAAATTTGTCAGTTCTTGTATTTATGTATGGCTCTTTGATTGAAAAAAATTGTATTCATATTCGTATAAAGTAACATCGAAATCCTTTACGTATCCAGTCTCTGATTGAAATTTAGTTACGGTTTACATTTTGGTTTGCCATTTTGAAATTCTGCATTTCGATACGCCATCTTGGACCCGTGACTTAATTCGTGAATTTCGTATACAGATTCGTTATCAGGGACTGCGAAAACCTATGGGTGTTGAGTTTCATCTAAATCGAAACGGTTTTTAATATCTGGTCCGCCATATTGGATTCGCCATTTCGAATTTCCTAATGTGCAGTTAAGGTTCGTAGTCAACGACATAAATAGCTTTCGGGTACGGAGTCTTATTCACACCACGTTACTTTTAGCATTTTCGGTCCGCCATTTTGAATCTCTCAATTTTGAGATCAGATTCGTAATCAGCGACCTCGAAAATACCGGGTGGCATATTTTTACTCAAATCCGTCTATATTTCTGTGATTGTTATACTCGAAGCAACCTTTATGAAAGTCTAGTATCAGAAATCCATATAGTCGGTTTGGTCTAGTGGTTAGCGTGTACGTTCTTAGGTAGATAGGTAGTTAGGTAGGTCGATAGGTCTTAGGTTCAAATCCCCACACATCACTTCTCAGGGAGCATCACGGAAAAATTGTAATTGTAAAGGAATCACTTTTTTTCTTTTTTTAATATTACTAAAATAATATTACCAATATAATTAATATCATAACATATTTTTATTATGTAATATATAAATTTAATAATAATATGAATATTAATATTCGGTTCTGGTTCGGTTCTGGTTCGGTACTGGCTTGCTTCTGAAACTGGACCTTGGCTCCGTCTAATCAATGAACTCTGGCCCAAGCCTAGCTAAAAGCACTACACCAGTACTGTCAGTTAGTATTATGCCAATATTAGAAAACAAACTCTGGACCGGTGTTATCATTCCAGCGTTGCCCCAGCATTAAGTCAGTAATGATTCCGTACCTCCCCAGAACTAGTACCGACAACATTGGCAACTGTACTGCGCCAAGACATAGCCGGTTTGAAATTCGTACATGGGTAAGCGTTGGTACAACCCTGCGGTGATATACCAGCCCAACGGCTCACACTCAGTGTCGGCGCAATACCGTGAGGTAAGCGTTGGACCGGTATGATCATCCCGGAGTTGTGCCATCGTTCAGTCAATACCTCTTCAGTATCGGTTCTGTACCTTACCAGAATTAGTTGCCAGCACCGGCATCGTTAGAAAAACCGTACTGGCACTGTACAGACTGAAGATTCTCCTCGGGACTACGGTTCAACTCTGGTCCAGTACTGGCCCAACGTACTTCACCAGTACCGCTAGCCAGTACCATGCCAATACCAAGGGGCAAACATAGGACCGGTATGATCATCCCAACGTTGCGACAGCGTTGAGTCTGTAATGTTACAATACCTCCTCAGTATTACTCGCCAGTACCGTCAACGTTGGCAACGGTACTGCGCCAAGACCCAGCCGGTTTGAGATTCGTACATGGGTTAGGTTCTTTTGTTTTTTACGGCCTTCTTGCTGAAAATATTAGGTAAATAGGATTTCATTCTCGCTTAACTGTCTTAGCTCATAATTTCAATCGTGTTTATCATTAATTTCTTTTATTATTCCGTATTGAATTTCGGACAATTTCGTAAACTCTGCATCACAAATTCGAAACATTACAATTGCCCCCCCTCCCCCCCAAAGGTGCCCGCAGCCTTGGGGGACCTATGTTTTTGGAAAAAGACTTAGAATAATTCGGGCTCGGGGCTTGGCGTACAGGGGTGGGGCTAGACACAGGGGCTGGGGCTAGCCCCAAGCCTTTAGCCCCACCCCCTTCTGCCAAGCCCTGAGCCCGAATTATTCTAAGTACCTCGATTTTTGACACGGCGGCGGCGGCGGCGGCGGCGAGATCTTTTTATAATATATATACATATACCGATGTCAGAAATTTTTGAACCTTTCGGTAACAGCAAGACAACAGGAAGCTAAACAAAAGCCCCTATGTTTTGTGACGTGATTTTTTGGAAATCACGATCACAAGGGCTTGTGTTATCGTTACTTGCTATTTTTCGGCGTTTTCGAGCTGCTTTCCCTCGAATTTACGTTCTCGCTTTAACTGAGAATTATAATTCTTAGGTTTTGTTATTGTGGTTGTAAAGTTTCGGTAGATCGGTGCACTCAAATCTGTCGCGAGGATGAGAGCTCAAAGAAACGAGCAGCCCGGCAGACAAGAGTCACCGAACGAGTCTTGCGATTAGTTGTAGACCGGTGTAAATCCGGCGCCCTATTGAGATTATGTATTGCGCTAGAGAACGGGAGGAGTTTTGTTGGTTTTTTGCAAAGGATGGACCATCCTGTTGCAGTGTAGTGCATAAGTGTGCTGATTAGGCCCGTTCTCGCGCGAAGCATTAAGGGAGGCGATCGTATAGATTTCGAAAATGTTACCGGCATGATTTGCGTTCCCGTTATAGTTACGAGGTGATTCGAGGGAGAGGGCAGTAGTTCTCGAGTAAGGGATTTTGGGAGGGATTCGTAATTATTATGACGAGATTTCGATGATTGCTGGAGACAATCACTCTGGCTCGGGACACCGCCGAGGTGCCTCGGGTCTAATTAAGCGCTCCCGTGTTGACGGTTTTTCTGTCGTTCGCGCGCGCGTCTTTCGCGTAGTTCTCGCGCTCCGTTTAGTGTATCGCGTATTCGCGTGCGCTCGGAGTGACTATTCTCGGGTGATTTTATTTAATAAAATCAATTGATTGTTCTCGCTCATCGTGTAGTGCAGCCAATGCACTCACGGTTCCCGTGATTCCTCTGGGATTTTGTTATCGTTCCCCGGAATTAGCAGCAATAATTTTGGGTGAGTTGTTCTCGCATTTTAATTAATTTAATCGAATATTTTCGATTAAAGATCTCGTTCCAAGAAAGCTATTTACTGGGTCATACCTCGACCCTCTCTACCACAACCTAGCAGACTGAGCGGCCGTGCATTTCCGCAACCGTTCGTTCTCGCAAGCGCATCCAGTTGCGTTTGTTAATTTTACGCGACCCCAAAAATTAACTAAGCTACCGTTTTCTCTGAATTTGTTCTCGATCGATAGCTTTTGCTCCGGGCTTTCGATTTTGATTGGAATTGAGCCTGATCAACTCGATTCCTCGGGCATACCGGTTAGTTAATACCGGTGAAATAAAAATTAACTGGCGCCCACCGGGTTTGCGGATGCGCGAACGAGAGTGGACGGCCGAAGGTGACCGTATCGTGATGCAGTTCCCGAATAAAATTTGATTTTATTTGTTACCGATTATGCTCACGAAAAATACGTCACAAATGGCGCCCAACGTGGGGCCACGCCAGTAAATAGCTTGCTACCGTGCGTTTTGTTAATTTTTGTGTGTTTTGTCTGTTTGTCTTTGTATCGATTATTTGTTCATTTTTGTGTCTTTTTTTAAAAATTATTTTTGTTTTATCGCGTTCCCGTTATGTTGAATTTTAATTAACTCGACGGTTACCGAATATTCGCTCTCGATCTGCCATTAGCAGGAGTTATCGACAAAATGAATTTTGGGAAATTTCGAAAATTTTATTTTTCGAAAATTTCTAGCTCTCGCAATGAATTTTGTGAAATCTGGAAAATTTTATTTTTCGAAAATTTCTAGCTCTCGCAATGAATTTTGTGAAATTTCGAAAATTTTATTTTTCGATATTTCTAGCTCTCGAATTATTTTTGTGAATTTTCGAACTTTATTTTTCGAAAATTCTTCGCTATCGAATTAATTTTTGTGAATTTTCGAATATTTAATTTTTCGAAAATTCCTAGCTCTCGAATAGAATTTTGTGTATTTCCGAATATTGTATTTTTCGGCAATTCTCGTTCTCGATTTACTTGTGAATTTCCGAATATTTTATTCTTCGGAAATTCCACGATCCCGATTAAAATTTTCGAATACTTTATTTTTCGAAAATTTTCTGTTTTCGATAAAAACTTTCGAATACTTTATTTTTCGAAAATTTTCTATTCTCGACTAAAATTTTCGAATATTTTATTATTCGGAAATTTTCTGCTCTCGAAATAATTTTGTGAATTTCCGAATATTTTATTTTTCGGAAATTCCACGATCCCGATTAAAATTTTTGAAGACTTTATTCTTCGCAAATTTTCTGTTTTCGATAAAAATTTTCGAATACTTTATTTTTCGAAAATTTTCGGTTCTCGACTAAAATTTTCGAATATTTTATTATTCGGAAATTTTCTGCTCTCGAAATAATTTTGCGAATTTCCGAATATCTTATTTTTCGGAAATTCCACGATCCCGATTAAAATTTTCGAATATTTCATTTTTCGAAAATTTTCTGTTTTCGAAAGAATTGTGTGAATTTTCGAATATTCTATTTTTCGGAAATTTCCGGTTCTCGAAATAATTTTGGGGAATTTTCGAATATTTTATTTTTCGGAAATTTCCGGTTCTCGAAATAATTTTGCGACTTTTTGAATATTTTATTTTTCGAAAATTCCTCGATCTCAGATTGAATTTTCGAATATCTTTATTTTCGAAAATTTCTCGCTCTCGAAATTAATTTCGAGAATTTTCGCACTTTTACCTCTGTTCGAACAATTCTCGATCCCGATCTCGAATTGATTTTTGAACTATTTTAAAAATTTCTCGATCCCGAATTGAATTTTCTGAAATTCCGAACATTTTATTTTTCGGAAATTTCGCGATCTCGACCCCCCTGCGACGCTCATGAAGCGGTCACGGGCGAGCGACGATACCGTTAATCCCTCTATTGTTTCGGCTTCGGCGGTTACAATAAGCGATCTCGATTCTCGACAAACAATTTTTTTTTGGTACGGTTCACGGAAAGCTCCTGCGTACGGATTTTCGCTCTCGATACCCGGAATCAACGATTTCGGAGAGACTTCGTCTTGGACCTTCGCCGTGAACGGTCGAAGCAGTCCGGATACGATTTCGTTGCGATCTCGACTGTGAAATACTTTTCACATGTTCCCGTAAATAATAATTTGTTCTCGAGATAAATTACCAGAATTTTATATTTATTTCGCAGATTTAATTCAGCATTTAAATTTTCATTCTTTTAATTTTGATTTCGGAATTGATTTTCAATTTCAATGGAATCTTTGACTTTGGAATCTCTTCTTGTTCCCGATTGGAATTTAGTTCTCGATTTAGTTTAAAATAACTGGTCTCGAACTATCTTTCGTTCTCGATAAGAAAATTGTTTCTGACTTTGTTCTCGATTGATTTGGTAATTAAAATTTTTTTTTATAAAATTTTTGCCGTTCTCGATTAGTTTACGATTCCGAATCGTCTCAGTTCTCGATATACCGAAAAAGATTATTTTTTTAAATTTCTTCTCTATTTGCTTATTTTTTTTGGTGCTCTCGTTTATCATTAGTTCTCGCGTGTTGCGGTCCGGAGGATTTTGGGCCTGGCGATCTTGCACGGATACGCCGGATTCCTGCTCGCCGAGGGTACCAACTCTGTACCGACCCGATATGCTCTCGATTTTGGAGATTTATTCTCCATAAGCTAACGTAAATACTTGTTCTCGAATTTTTCCATTTTTGATGGATTTTGATCACGCATTAATTCCCGAGTTCCGAATTAATTCTCGATTTCGAACTGGAATTAACGTTCGAGTTTCGAATTGATTTCGATTTAAAGAAAAATTGGGTTGTAATTAATCCAAGATCCCGATTCGAAGTTAACTTTACGATCTCGAGTTTTGCTACTGTATAAGCGGAATTGTCTCTCGTGCGACTCGTTCGCGGGTTTTCGACGCAAATAACTTGCAGAGTTCTCGACGAATTATCAGCTGGAGCACTGATTAATTCGATAGATTAATTTAAGATTTTTGTTTGCGTCGTTCTTGTGTTGTCCATTTTTTTTGTTTGTTTTGTTCTTGTATTGTCCATTTTTTTCCGTTTGTTTCGTTCTTGTTTCGTCCTTTTTTGTTTTTTTGTTTTTTTACTATAGTTATTGTATTGTCTCGTGTTGTGCTTGACGATTTCAGTCGCACAACCCTTCTCGTACCGAGATGGCTGTCTTTTCTCGTGCCGAGATGGCAAGCCTCTCGCGTGTTCTCGACTCACTCGCGAATCTTTAAGAATTCGTTCAAGCTACCGTACGCAACCAGCGAGTGAGATATTAGCTACCGAATATTGCTACCGAATATTGCTATCGAGGTGCGCTACTGACGCTCACGATAGGCAAGCTGAAAGTTTTCTTTCTACGATAACTTCAGTGTTCTCGATGTGCGTAATGTCCGACGAGTTTCGTTATTTAAACTCCGACCATTACGGCTCCCGTTGAAAACCCTGAGGTCCACCCAAAATAGGACCATCAAAGGGGAAGCTCTCGTAAGAGAGGCTTCGAGCTTATCGCTACCGTACCGTAATGAGGTCGTAAGACCTAGCTCCCGTACAGAGGTTTCGAGCCTCAGTTACCGACACTGGGTCGCAAGACCCAGCTTTCGCAACTTGGGACCCCAGGTCCTAATTCCCGACAGGAGGGGCCCTTGGCCCCGGCTCTCGATATTCGGGTCAACAGGCCCAGCTCCCGTACAAGGACGGACATGGAACCTCAGCTCCCGTAACCTCAGGGAAATCTGCCGGGATGGCGGACCTGGGAGGAATCGCTCCCGATATGGACGACCCTCGGAAGGACCCTCACGTCTACGTCGGTATCGTTACGCTCACGTTACATATTCTCTTTGTTGTCCGTCCAAATCAACAAGTAATTTTATGAAACGGAGAATCTGAGTTATCTTCTCGTTTCGCTAGAGTACGCTCGCGTTGATCCCGAATTACCCACGACCATTATTAGCTACCGACCGTAACCAGTGGGTAATGCCAAACAAGCTACCGATAAATTTTTCTTGTTATTACTTTTGTTTATTCCTCTAGGAATACATTATTTATTTCTCGTGTTTTGAGTTGAAAACTCAGGGCAGCTCACGACCTACCTACAAATCTGATTTCGCTCTCGTATGGTAACACTGGGTAGGAAATATCTCGTTCACGAAAAACAGTAATGTTGATTACGATACTTGTTCCCTAATCCGTGGAATTTCAACGGAAACCGAAACCCACAATGCAGTTCAGAACTGTGGTTACGTTTGGTTTTGTGAAGCTACCGTTCCCAATCCCTAAGCCGTAACCACCCTTAAGGGGTGGGGAGTTGTGACGTGATTTTTTGGAAATCACGATCACAAGGGCTTGTGTTATCGTTACTTGCTATTTTTCGGCGTTTTCGAGCTGCTTTCCCTCGAATTTACGTTCTCGCTTTAACTGAGAATTATAATTCTTAGGTTTTGTTATTGTGGTTGTAAAGTTTCGGTAGATCGGTGCACTCAAATCTGTCGCGAGGATGAGAGCTCAAAGAAACGAGCAGCCCGGCAGACAAGAGTCACCGAACGAGTCTTGCGATTAGTTGTAGACCGGTGTAAATCCGGCGCCCTATTGAGATTATGTATTGCGCTAGAGAACGGGAGGAGTTTTGTTGGTTTTTTGCAAAGGATGGACCATCCTGTTGCAGTGTAGTGCATAAGTGTGCTGATTAGGCCCGTTCTCGCGCGAAGCATTAAGGGAGGCGATCGTATAGATTTCGAAAATGTTACCGGCATGATTTGCGTTCCCGTTATAGTTACGAGGTGATTCGAGGGAGAGGGCAGTAGTTCTCGAGTAAGGGATTTTGGGAGGGATTCGTAATTATTATGACGAGATTTCGATGATTGCTGGAGACAATCACTCTGGCTCGGGACACCGCCGAGGTGCCTCGGGTCTAATTAAGCGCTCCCGTGTTGACGGTTTTTCTGTCGTTCGCGCGCGCGTCTTTCGCGTAGTTCTCGCGCTCCGTTTAGTGTATCGCGTATTCGCGTGCGCTCGGAGTGACTATTCTCGGGTGATTTTATTTAATAAAATCAATTGATTGTTCTCGCTCATCGTGTAGTGCAGCCAATGCACTCACGGTTCCCGTGATTCCTCTGGGATTTTGTTATCGTTCCCCGGAATTAGCAGCAATAATTTTGGGTGAGTTGTTCTCGCATTTTAATTAATTTAATCGAATATTTTCGATTAAAGATCTCGTTCCAAGAAAGCTATTTACTGGGTCATACCTCGACCCTCTCTACCACAACCTAGCAGTCTGAGCGGCCGTGCATTTCCGCAACCGTTCGTTCTCGCTAGCGCATTCAGTTGCGTTTGTTAATTTTACGCGACCCCAAAAATTAACTAAGCTACCGTCTTCTTTGATTTTGTTCTCGATCGTGAGTTTTTGCTCCGAACTTTCGATCTGGTTGGAGTCGAGCCTGATCAACTCGATTCCTCGGGCATACCGGTTAGTTAATACCGGTGAAACAAAAATTAACTGGCGCCCACCGGGTTTGCGGATGCGCGAAGGAGAGTGGACGGCCGAAGGTGACAGTATCGTGATGTAGTTACCGAATAAAATTTGATTTTATTTGTTACCGATTATGCTCACGGGAAAATACGTCACAGTTTAAATTGTCTGAGAAAGGGACATTTTGTAAAAGATTGCACAGCATCAACATGTAAAACATGTTCGAAGCGATACAATTCACTCTTGCATTCTCAAGAAACAACGTCCTCCTCAACGAGCAACGATAAGAAGAAGGATACGAACAATGAAAAGAAAACTGTTTTAACTACGAGCACCGGACGACAAACTCACGACGGAGAAAATTGTCAGACGGCAAGAAAAGTAGATGAGGGCAAAAATAGCTCGAACTCTGAAGAGACACCAGTCGTCAATCATTCAGCTAATCAAAATGGTGTTCAAGTTATTTTATCAACGGCTCAAGTCTGGATACAAGATGCAAAGGGAAACTTTCAGAAATGTAGAGCGTTGCTAGATCCAGGTTCGCAGTCTCACATAATTACCAAGGATTTAGTCACCAAGTTGAGATTACCATGTAAGGTAGCAAACATCTCTCTAAGTGGAGTCGAGCAATCACGAAGTAACGCTAAAGAAACTACGAGAGCGGTAATCAAGTCAAGGTTTAACGATTACAGTTCGGAGCTAGATTGTATAATTCTCCGGGTTATTACAGAAAAGTTGCCTCAAGTCAAAATTAACTCGAATGCACCGAGGATTCCAAGCAACATGAAACTAGCAGATCCAACATACGACACCCCGGGAACGATCGACCTATTAATAGGCGCAGCATTATTCTGGAAACTATTATGCCCAGAAGAAACACACCATGACAAAAATCAATCCGTCTTACAAAAGACCCAGTTTGGGTGGATACTAGGCGGAGAAATCACTAATTCAGGAAAAGAAAAGACAAAAGCGAGTTGTCATCTGTTCTGCTTGACCACGCTCGAAAAACAAATCGAAACCTTTTGGAAACTTGAAGAACCTCTACATAGATACTATCCAACACAAAAGGAAAAAGAGTGTGAAGACTATTTCAAGAGAACAGTCACCAGAGAATCGGACGGTAGATTTGTAATTTGTCTCCCAAAAGACCCAAACGTACCATTAGGGGACTCAAAGAAATCAGCACTCCGGCGGCTGTATGCGATAGAACGGAGACTAGAAAAACAACCGATTCTGAAACAAGAGTACGATAAATTCTTATATGATTATGAGAGGCTCCAATACATGAGTTTAATTAATACAAAAAAGGAAGAGGAATCTACGAATGAATTCTATTTACCTCATCAGCCAGTAGTTAGAGAAACGAGTCTTACTACAAAGGTACGAGTTGTATTTGATGGCTCGTCCAAAACTGCATTTGGAACTTCGCTAAACGATTAATTGCTTACCGGACCGAACTTGCAAGGGGATATCGTAGAAATCGTATTACGTTTCCGAAGCCATCACTATGTACTTACGGCAGACATAGCTATGATGTACCGGCAAATATTAGTAGCCAAAGAAGATAGAGACTTACAACGTATCTACTGGCGAAATAATCCCAACGAAGATATAAAAATTTACACACTCAATACAGTAACCTACGGTACTGCCTGCGCGCCGTTCTTGGCAATGAGATGCCTGAAGAAGTTAGCAGAAGAAGATGGAACGAGTCAACCAGAAGCATATCGTAGCTTGATGCACGACTTCTATATGGATGATGTGCTTACCGGTTGCAGCACGTTGGAGGAAACTATTGAACTTCAAAAACAACACACTGAACTTCTCGCAAAAGGACAATTCCCTCTAAGAAAGTGGAGAAGCAACGACCCACGAGTGTTAGATCATTTGACTAAAGAGAGTACGGAAGACAACGTATTGATTTTAGATAAACAAGAACCGTTCAAGCTCTCGGATTATTATGGAATGCAAGTCCTGATACACTGCAATACGCAGTTACGTTGAACAATGACTACCAACCAACAAAGAGAAATATACTCTCACAAATCGCACGAATCTATGATCCTCTCGGGCTCATCGGACCCGTGTTGGTAGTCGCAAAATTGACTATGCAATCGCTGTGGAAATTAAAACTAAATTGGAATGACACCGTTCCACCACAAATTGACGAAAGATGGCGAGCGTACTACAGGTCATTACCAAAGCTCAATGAGATAAAAATTCCGAGAAATGTTAACCCTGGAAATGGCGATCATCAATTCCACTTAAATGGATTTTGCGATGCATCTGAGGCGGGATACGGAGCGTGCATCTACTGTACCTATGTAGACAAAGACAGTGAAGGGCAATCATACTTGCTCTGTTCTAAATCTAGGGTAGCACCGCTCAGCACTATCACCATTCCGAAATTAGAACTTAGTGCAGCTTTGCTCCTCGCTAAGCTAATAGCATCGTTTTCTAAAGCTCTAGGAGATAAAATTAAGGATATACATATGTGGACAGACAGCACCATTGTACTTTAATGGATTAAAATGCAACCTTATGAATTGAAAACATTCGTTGCAAACAGAGTCGCGGAAATCCAATCATTGGTACCACATGCAAGCTGGCATCATGTTCCCTCTAAACAAAACCCAGCAGATGTCTTATCTAGAGGCACCTCGGTTGAGGCACTATTAGAAGATAATCTCCGGTGGCACGGACCACAATGGTTACCGAACTACATTGAATGGCCAAATCCACCACAAGAAAACAGCGACGATGTTCCTGAACGGAAAGCGAAGGTAGTGACACTAGCCGCAACGGTTGATGAAGACACCTTTAATAAGTTCTCTAATTACTCTAGATTACAGCAAGTTATAGCATACTGCCTGCGGTTCAAACGCGACGCCGATAGGAACCGTAAGGTTGACCCTATATCAGTTAAAGAATTAGACAACGCGAACATTTCGATACTTCGAATGACGCAAAAAGAGAGATTTGATCAAGAGATAAAAGATCTGCAAAAAGGTCAACAAGTCGACAAAAAGAGCACCCTGAAACTTCTCAATCCGTTCTTGGATGATAACGGGTTGATACGAGTAGGCGGTCGCCTTCGACATGCAAGCATCGCAGTAGATCAGAGGCATCCAATCGTTTTGCCGAGCAAACACCATGTCACCGAACTCATACTGAGGCACGAACACAATCGTTTGTTGCACTGCGGTCCAGAACAACTCCTGAGTTCGATTAGATTGAAATATTGACCTCTGTCCGGACGTCGAGTGGCAAGAAAAATAACCCGAAAATGTATATCATGCTTTCGATGCAAGCCTCAAGCGTGCGACGCACCAATGGCGAATCTACCACGAGCAAGAGTCTATGAATTTGGAGAATCGTTTACAACATGTGGAGTGGATTACGCCGGGCCGTGCCAGATTCGTGAAAGTAAGAGACGGGGAAGGATTCCCATGAACAAAGCCAGGATAGCTGTTTTCACATGCTTCAAGACTAAAGCAGTACACCTGGAACTTGTCACCAATTTGACCACGGAAGCTTTTTTAGCTGCACTACGACGTTTTACGTCAAGAAGAAACACCCCGCATGATATCTATTCTGACAATGGAACCAATTTCGTTGGCGCTAACCGAGAACTAAAGGAAATGTATGAGTTCCTCAAAAACCATGAAACAGACATCACTTCCAGTCTAGCCCTTCGAAAAATAAACTGGCATTTTATACCACCTAGATCACCCAACTTTGGAGGATTGTGGGAAGCTGTGGTGAAAAGTGTCAAGAAACACATCAACGTAGAGATGTATGCTCATTTTCTGACCGGACATTTTTTGGACATGTGACCGTCACGTGACGGTCGAATGACCAACCGAAAAATGACGCTTTAGTGACGACAGCGCCGCCACCTACTGTTCTCTGGAGAAGTCATAATTAAATAACCCTTGGCAGCCATTTCCACAAGCCGGATATTGGCATGTCGGCTTTCGCTGCATCTCATCGATCGTTCTTTTCGTTTAGTAAGTAATATCTTTTAATTATTTTGTTGAAATACAATAAATTTATTAATGCAGGTAGAGTGAGATGATCTATTGTTCATATTTTTATTGGTGTGTGCTCGTATTTTTTTGTTTTAGAACTCAGCATAACCTGTAGCCGACAGTGCCGACGACACCAACGATGCGTCTAAAAAAACTAATTGACAACAATTTTGTCATGACCGTCTGACAACCGAACCACAAGATGCAAATGTACAAATGTAAATTTTGTACTCAGTGTTACGTCCATCACGTTACATGTATGGCGAAGCATCTTTCTCAGAGTTGTCGAGGCTGTCCCCAGGAAATAAAAGACCAAATCAAGATCAAAACAAAGCCGAAGCGAAGTAAGAAATCTCATCATCAGAAGAAATCTTGTCATCGAAACCACTCTGGCAACTCATCGGCGTCTGACAGCAGCTCGGAAACTGATATCGAGGTCGATCAGCGTATTCAGCGATCAGCGATCAGCGAAACAGAAGCAGGAAAGGAGAATGAGATACCGACTGAAGGAACGAGCAACCAAAAAAGAGGACCACTGAAGATTGGAAACTTCTGTGACACGATGAACCAGAAAGATATTGCCCAGGCTCAGAAGCTCCTGGCAAAAGCTATATTTGCTTCAGGATCACCTCTGAGTATGACGGACAACCCTCATTGGCAAGATTTTTTTACATATATACGACCAGCCTTCCCAGTGCCCACAAGACGGCAAATCTCTGACAAGTTTCTGGAAGACGTGTACACAGAAGTGAAAACCGAAGTCGACAAGAAAGTAACGGCAGCTAGCTGTGTTGGTATCCAATGCGACGGATGGTCTAATATCCGCAACGAGGGAATCATCAATATTATTTTGACAACGCCGCAGCCAGTCTTCTACAAATCGGTTTCCACAGGTACCAATTCTGAAACTAGTGCTTATATCGCAGATGAATTGTCGAAGGTTATCGATGAGGTTGGAGCGTACAAAGTCTTGGGAGTTTGCACGGATAACGCTTCTGTAATGCGGGCTGCCTGGCGTATACTTGAGGAACAGTACGGGACAAATACCATCGTTTTTTACGGATGCGCCGCGCACATTTTGAACCTACTGATCAAAGATTTAATGAAATTGCCGACGACTGATAAGCTGACGAAGAGTGCCAAATCCATAGTGAAAGAAATCAAGCAATCACATGTGATCTCTGCAACGTTGACCAGGATACAGGGAAAAGATGACAAGGGTGTAACAACGACGCTGAAATTACCTGTGATGACAAGATGGGGCTCTATAGTCACATGCTTGCAGAGCATCTTGGTTAACAAACATAATTTGCAAGCTCTTGCCATTGATCAGTCTCTCTCTAAGAAACTGAATCGATTGACCAAGTCTCTACTTCTGGACGAAGAATTCTGGATCAAGGCGCAAAAGATCCTGTATCTCATCGAGCCGATTTCCTCCTGGATCCGTTTGTTGGAAGGAGACACGCCGAAACTTAGCTGTGTTCCTGAAGCGTTTATGGAACTCGAACGCCATTTCGAAGCGGAACTCAAGACCTCTGCGCTTCCAGCTCTTTCTTATCGAGAATCGGAAGCTGCTATCGCCGCTGTGAAATCTCGCCGCACGATAGCAATAACGCCCGTTCATTTGGCAGCAAACATCTTGGATCCAGCTTACAAGGGGGTACATTTGAGCGAGATTGACCAAATGTCTGGCACGGTACTCATCCACCAACTAGCCAAAAAGTTCAACTTGGACATCAACAAAGTTCTTTGCGAACTAGCTGAGTATAACGCCAGCGAGGGACTTTGGAAACAACCGTACGTGCAAAAAGCAGCGTCATCGACTGCCGGCTCAACGTGGTGGAAAGGGATTTGCCATAAAACAGCTCTCAGCAGGGTGGCTCAAGAGCTCTTGAATTTACCGGCGACTTCAGCCGCTACCGAGAGATCGTTCAGTACTCACGGATGGATCCACAGCTCTAAGAGAAACAGGTTGACTGCGCGACGTGCAGGGATGATTGCATATATTTCGTACAACATGCGATTGTTCAACGACTCTCAATCGACGAAACGAATGAAGATGCAAGCTGCGGCTTCAACTGACATGTCCGCCGAATCTGAAGAAGAAGAAGAAGAAGAAGAAGAAGAAGAAGAAGAAGAAAAAGAAGAAGAAAAATCCGCTGCCGAAAACGTGTACGTGGATGAGGAATATCTCGATATGGAGATGTCCCTTCTGAGTGCCGACGTCTGTGATGATTAGTCAGATACCTTGCGCAATTTCATAGAAATTGACATTGTTTCAAAAGTCTGAATAACTTCGACTGTGATTTATAATAACTTAAACTATAAGAGATATTGATTATTGATATAGTCTATTTTCTAAAGAGATATTAAATAGATATTTAACGCACAGTTCAACCTGTTCCTATCGTACCAAAGAATTGCATAATGTAAATGTTTATTTGGTGAGTTGAATAAAATTGTGATTCTTCAAGATTTCTCATGGATTTTTCATTGTAAGAAATGTAAAAAAATGCTATTGAATCGGTGGCTGGTACACAATAGTGGAATGATTTTGATAGCTTTATTAAAAACTGATCACTTCGATGTTAATTTTTCATGAAAAAATATGACCAAATTTCTGACCAAAAATAAAATGACCGTCAGTGTGCAACTATATGGTCGTTTGACCATATTTCTGACGGCAAAAGAAATTGACGGTCATTGTACAACATAGAATCGAAGAATAAAAGAATGACGGTCATTTGACGGACATTTTTGTGAAAATTGACGCGATCGCAAAATGACGGTCATTGTGCATCTCTACATCAACGTCGTGACTAAAGGTATTATCTATACTTACGAAGAGTACAATACTCTTATTATTGAAATAGAAGCAATCCTCAATTCAAGGCCTCTTACCTCTCTTTCCTCAGACGCCAATGATTTGAATCCTTTGACTTCTGCGCACTTTCTGACTGGAGGTTCACTAACAGAGCCAGCAACGCGAATTTACCTCGATACGCCAGATAATCACTTATCTCGTTGGCAACACTTACAGAAATTACGACAGCATTTTTGGAGACGCTGGCAACGCGAGATTTAAGTCAGCTCCAAAACCGGGCTAAATGGTATCCAAACGCACAAAATCTGAAAATAGGAGCTTTAGTGTTGCTTATAGACGAGAACTCACCTCCATTGCAATGGCAACTGGGGCGCATTGTAGAAATTCATCCTGGAGACGACGATGTAGTCAGAGTAGTCACTGTTAAAACCGCGTCTGGAACATACAAAAGAACGATAAAGAAACTATGTGCGTTGCCACTAGATGACTAAACCGCCGAATTGTATTCCTCCTTACTCGCTCAATTGTACCCAAGACAAAACAAAAATATTACCCTATACGAATTACTTACTAAAAGTTACCGAAGGTTCCTTGATTATTATCGAGTACCTGAAAAATAAGAATATTATTCTATTTACTTACTTTACTTAATTTAAGAAAATTATATTAAACTTATGTACTTACTTGAGCGCGTACCAATGTTAATCGCCGTCATGTTACGCAATTTAAGATATTTAACACTTTGATTGTTTACTTACACATAATATTCATACTTACTAGTTATATTTTATTGTGTATCATGCTCTTAAGAAGAACTGTGTGATATCCCTGTGATAACAGAAACCTACTTAAGTGATGTAATCTTATATATGAAAGTTTAAAAAGAAACCTTTCATGGGAGACGGAATGTTTGGGATCACAAGCATACGTTTGAAAAGCCCGCGCGGCAAAGCTCGGCCGACAGGGGCGCCTGACGCTTCCGGAACGCTACAGATTCAACATGGCGTGATTCGCACGTTACGCTGAAAATATTGTGTGTTTGAAATTCATCATAATAAAGAAAAATACAGTCCACTATGCAAAAATATTGTTTTATTAATGCAATCCACAACATATGTAATATGCGTTACACAACCGTTACAATTCAGTTATGTTGCCTGTACGGTGCATAATGTTACTAATGTGCAACAAGTAACGTAAAAGTTACGAAACCGCAACTTCGAACGGTAACTTCACGTAAGGTTCTTTTGTCGACTGAAAGTCGTGTGTGTGTGTGTGAATCGCTGAGCGGATTCGGCACTTTAACCGCATCGTGGGAGGCCGAAACGGAAGCAGCGATCGCCGAACTGGTGAGTGCCAATATTCTTTGGCCCCAAATAGGCGGTGGTCATGCGCGAACAATTAATAATAATGATAATATAGCTAGTATAAGTCAGAGAAATAGGGATAGCGGCAGCGAGAACGACGACGACGACGACAAAAATTTATTGAACGGCGTGGTCAACGGCCGTGACAATAATGTTGTAGATAGCGATCGCGTGTTACCTGAAGGCAACCGTTTTAAAATCGTAGGCGCGCCGCGAACTCACTTTTCTCCGCGTTTTAAAGTAACTATTCGCCAAACAGAGGTTGTTTTGCTACCGGCCCCGGCTCTGGAAAACCCCGTAGCCTGGGTTAGAAATGCCATTCGTGATATCCACGCGCATTTTGTAACGGGTCATCCACCCATTAATATGATCGGTGTAGGGTTCATTGCCGACGGTATGACGGAAGCTGTAGCTGGTCTATCTCTGAGACCTATATGGCGTTTCTCCGCTGAGCAATTGTGGGATTTGCTTTGCAGCGTTAACCAGAGTGCAAGAATCCTCTCTGTATACGACACACTGGTGTTCACTCTAACGTATGTGGACATCGTGCGTGGTACGGGAGGATTGGATAGTAAGATCGATAGTAACCGTTCCGTGGTCGCGATTGGAAATTCTGATAATTTGTGCTTTCCTCGTTCGCTTGTTGTGGCCCTCGCTAATTCGCGTAGTAAACAAGACCGAAATGCTGAAGCGAAAAATTTTTATGACCGTATAAGGCATAAGAAATCGAAGCTTCAACGGGACGACGCTGAGCGGCTCGTGAAAGAGGCTCAAGCTGTAGTCCCCGCGTCGGGTTGTGGACTACCTGAATTCGAGGTATTTCAGCGGCACTTTATGGCAGCGGGTATTGCTATAGTTGTCTACGATTGGGATTCGTTGGGTAGCGGCGCGGAACCGATTTTCGATGGGCAATCGAGATTTGAAAGCACGTCGGCCTCAACGGTCCTTAATATCGCTTTTTTTAAAGGTGAAAATTACTTTTCGCCAATAACAAATCTCTTGACCGACGGCGGCACGCGCAACTATTGTATTCCCTGTAACGTATCCTATCGATTTTTGTACCAACATAAATGTAAAAGTATATGCCCGCGCTTCCATTCCTCGCCACCGTGTGCGATCGAGTCTTCCCCTAACGATAGCACTGACAATGGTGAGGAGTGGGAGTGAGCGGATTGTAGTAGATTTTTTCACGGTGTTGCGTGTTTTGAAAATCATCGTAAGCCCCGCGAAAGTCGCGTGAAATCTCAATCGGGTGAAAGAAAATCGGTGTGCGAAACGGTACGATTTTGAAAAAATGCTCGAAGTTATTCGATTCAACAGCGAAATCCCATAATTGTGGTAAAGCGTTTTGCCAGCTATGCCGTAATCTTCATGGTTACAACGAAAATTGTTATATGCAGCCGTTAGCACCTCGTGTTGTAGCCGACCCTCGTAAGCATCCGCGGACTCTTTTTATCTTTTATGATTTCGAGACGCTCCAGGACTCGTTTTTTACCAAATCGCCGGAAGATGATACCCGTGAGCATATTGTAACGCTTTGCGTAGCTCAACAACTCTGTGAATTTTTCTTAGAACGCACAGATAGTATCGCTGTGAGCGGCGATGATATCTGTGAATGGTGTGGTGTTCGAAAACACGTTTTTCGAACATCACCCGTTCAGGAGCTCGTAAACCTTGCAGTACGCCGCACGACGGGGTTTCGTAAAATTGTGTGTATAGCGCACAATGCTAAGGCGTTCGATGCGCAATTCATTTTACGATACATTGTCGAGCGATGCAATGATCACGGAACGCCTGAACTCATTCTCACGGGAAACTCAACAATATCTATGCGTGTTGGCCGAACGGTGTTTATCGATAGTATGAATTATTTTCATATGCGATTGAGCGCTCTTCCGGAGGCTTTCGGCTTCAAACATTCAATGGCAAAGGGGTATTTTCCGCATCTCTTTAACACACTGACCAACCAAACTTATCGTGGCGAGCTACCTGCTGCGGAGTACTACTCGCCAGACTCAATGAGTCCCACTGAGCGCAATGCTTTCTACGCTTGGTACACGCAGCAGATAGAGTCGCGTCAAGTATTTGACTTTCACGTTGAGATTGAGAAGTACTGCTCACTTGATGTCGATATTTTGAGGCATGCGTGTAGAGAGTTTCGGAAAATATTTCTCGAGGCCGGTAACGTTTGTCCGTTCACCGAGGCTGCAACAATCGCATCGGCCTGCTCGAAAGTTTACAGACGTAACTTTCTTGCACCGCAAAGTATAGGACTTATACCTAGCGGAGGGTACCGACTAGCCGATCAACACTCAAGGCAGGCCATTGAGTGGTTATTATGGGTCGAGCCGTGTTTAGGTCACGAGATCGTGCACGCGGGTAGAGCTCGAGAATATAGACTCACCGAAGGACTGGTGGTCGATGGTTACCTGCAATTGGAAGAGGATAGATTCGTCTTCCAATTTCACGGTTGCTATTGGCACGGGTGCCCCCGTTGTTTCCCTGATAACCGTACGCTACCGTCGCGTGCCAACGCCGAATCGTACGAGAATCGTTACGAACGGACTCTGGCATCCGACGCAAAGATTCGAGCGTATGGTTATCAACTGAAAACAATGTGGGAGTGTGAGTTTCAAGAGCTACGTAGAATCAATCCAGCGATTAACGAGCTCTTGCGCAATCATCCGCGTTTGATGACGGAGCGCTTAAACCCCCGCGATGGTTTTTACGGTGGCCGCACGGGTAATACTGTGACGGTGTACGATGCTGCACCGAACGAAAAAATCAATTACATCGATATTTGCTCGTTGTACCCGTATATATCGAAGGTGGGACGCTTCCCAAAGGGCCATCCGACGATATATGTAGGTACAGAGTGCGACGAGTTGTTGAATGGTTCGTACGGCGCACTGGGTACAACGGTCAACGGTCTGATCCGTTGCACAGTATTACCGCCTCGTGATCTCTTATACCCAGTGCTACCTGTGCGTATGCATGAAAAGCTTCTTTTCGCACTGTGCCGTACGTGCGCTGAAGAGCGCACACAGACTGCATGTCCACACGACGACGATGCGAATAAGCGCACGTTTACAGGTACCTGGGTGATGGATGAGGTTCGAAAAGCCATCGAGGTGGGTTATAAATTCACAAAAATATTTAATATTTGGCAGTACGGGATGACCCAGTACGATCCTGTAACGGGCGAGGGTGGTCTCTTTGTCGAATATATAAATACTTTTTTGAAGTTTAAGCAAGAGGCGAGTGGCTATCCCGCAGAGTGTATTGATGCAGAGTCAAAGGCACGATATATTGAAAACTACGAACGTGCCGAGGGAATCAAACTCGATCCAACGAGAATTAAGAAAAATCATGGTATGCGTGCCGTTGCAAAACTCTGTCTCAATTCATTTTGGGGAAAATTCGGTCAACGCTCAAATCTGACACAAACGACGGTAATTAACAATGGCGAACAACTGTTGCGGCTTCTCGGCGACAACGATAAAGAGGTGCATCGGTTGCTACCCGTCAACGACAATGTCCTCTACGCCAATTGGTCATGTATCGATGAGGCTGTGGTTACCATCGGCACAAACAAGTGTCGTGATCGCGGCGTACACAACAGCTCAGGCCCGGTTAAAGCTATATAGCTACCTCGAACGGCTAGGTAGGCGCGTACTATACTACGACACTGACTCGGTCATCTGTGTCAGTACGGGCCAACAGAGTGAATGGGAACCTCCGCTTGGTAACCTCCTTGGCGACATGACGAATGAGCTAAAGGAACCTACCGACTATATAAAGTCGTTTGTCTCTGGTGGCCCAAAGTTTTATGGCTACCAGGTGGTTAACAGCGCGAGGCGCCACGAGATCGTTAAGACTGAGTGCAAAGTGAAGGGTTTGAGTTTAAATTACGGGAATTCGCAAAAAGTCAATTTCGAGTCAATACGCGAAATGATTGAGGCCGATTTACCAGAACAAAATGGTAAATCAATCGAGCTTGACTTTTCGTCAATTCAGCGAACAGCCCTTCACGAGGTAGTGACACGCAACATGAAAAAAACGTGTCGTGTTGTTTGTCAAAAACGGCGTCACGTCTCACACAAATTGTCGCTACCGTTTGGCTTCAAAGACGCGTCAAATAAAGGAAAAATAAATTTTCGTCATTTTCGTTGTTCTCGTCATTGTTGTAGTCTTATTTAGATAATAACTATTCTTTAAGCTAATTGTAAAAACCCTGTCGTTATATTATTAGAAATGTAAAAATATTTTTATACAACCTTTATATATATATATGAATTTATATGTCTAGTAACTATTGATAAATATGTATATGCGCTACAAAAAATCGTTAATTATTCATTGTTTCTCCATATATATGTATATATATAAGATAATTATAAATTTATATGTACACTTTAGAAATAAAAATTGTCGTTTGTTTGTGTGTGTGTGTGTGTAATACGGATGATCATTATAAATTGTATGTTTTTTATTGTTGTAAATTAATTTTAATAAATAAAAAAAGACTTTTTCCCTTCCACCAACATTTTCTCCCCTTTATACTGATGCCTTTATGCTGATTTCTCATGTTTTTTATTGTTGTAAATTAATTTTAATAAATAAAAAAGACTTTTCCTTCTACCAACACTTTCTCCCCCTTTATACTGATGCCTTTATGTTCATTTCGCATATTTTTTTATTGTTGTAAATTAATTTTAATAAATAAAAAAAAGACTTTTTCCCTATGACCAAGATTTTCTCTCGTTTATACTCATGGCTTTATGTTGATTACTCAATAAAAAAAAAATTTCAACAATATTTTTGCATTCCTGTGTCGAATTTATTTAATATAATTGTAAGTTTAAAGTCCAATATAATAATAAGCCTTAGCACATGCGCCTTACAAGCTTGAGTAGGGCGGCGCATGTGCCAGTATAAAAGCTAATCGCCACGTTCGGTCGCGCATAAGCTGATTGAGCGAGCGATCGAGGCCACAGTGTATAAACTAGACCACCGCGCCGTACGTTGAGTTAGCTTATAGCGACGTGTGCCCGCCGCGCCACCGCCGCTGCCGCCGCCGAGAAGCTTCTTGACACACATACACATAGACGTACACAAATTTGATTGTGACGACATCAGAAAATAGTAGTTCTTCGCGAGTGCGTGTAAGAAAGCAAACGAAACATATAGAGAGACGCGTTAAATTTTTACGAATTCGCAAAGTTTTTAATACACCGAGATCGTGCGTTGGAAGCATCCGTGGACATCGTTAATCTGTGGTCCAACGGGATGCGGTAAAACAGTATTTGTACGACGATTCTTACGTAATCTCTCGGCCGTGAGCGACGCCATCTTCGATCGGATTATTTTCTATCATGGTGATAATCTCGATCACGATACGGTGAATTTACTGAAAAATTCTCTTCAAGAGAATACATCGTCAGCAACGTATATTGCTAAAATCGAATTTCACGAAGGATTACCACAACCTGAGGACTATTCAAGCGACAATAATTTGAAAAAATTAATTGTATTCCGCGCCTTCTCCTCAGATCACATGGTAGTACCCTACTTTATCCCAGTATTGCCACAAGGTTTGTAGTCACACATTTTTTCACCGGCGCTGGCGACCCATAGTCCGCGGCGTCCGGTCCGAATCTGTCATTCCTTTTCTTTGTGCCAAAGACGCCACATCGTGAATTGATTAACTGTGCATAGTAAGTGTTTAATAATGGGACACAAACGTAAACATACAGATAGAGATGAGGAGAATAATGTCCCGAAGGAACTTAAGCGATTGAAGAAGGAAATTCGGAGACAGAAGGAAAAGCTTCGACGCTTGAAGAAAAAACGTAAGTAACCTCCTTTCTGTTCACAGGCAGCCGCCATGTTGCGGCGTCATACGAGATATTTACACATGCGGAACAAGTTTCTGAATGTAATGCAGACAAGATCTGCGATACAGAATATCGAACAAGTTTCGATAATAAGCGCAGACAAGTTCTGTACCGTAAGCTCCCTGTGAGAAAAATATGCGGTCAAGTACCGACTTGAGAAATTATTTAAAAAATAAATAAATAAAAAACAAAAAATAAACAAATAAATTTAAAAAAAAACACAATCACAATCAGGCCAGCTGATAATTTGATTCATATATAAAGCATTCAAGCAATGCGATGACAACAAGGTTGTATTTATAGATAAAAGGTCTTCGACTGAAGAATCTGACTCTTCAGAGAGCACTCGTACAAGGACTCCGCTGATACCATTGGGCCAGCTGCTGACTCATCAAAGTGATTCTGTGGCAAATCTTGAAAACCAAATGCCGCAGGCGAACGAAACAACACAGTTTCCTCCGCTATCAGCACGAGTTGCTTCAACAGTACCTGATAAGAATAAGGAGAAGATTACCAATCCTGTGACTGAAGCCAAGGACGTCAGCGAAGGACCATCAGCACCAGATCCAGTGCTCGATGAAAAATTACTGCAAGCAATCGGAACATGTTTAGACGAGGAAAAAACATTCGCTCCACCAATACTCAACGAACTTTTCATTAGATGGAAAGGTATTCTTAAAGAGGGACTTCCTAAAGAAGAAAGGAACGAGATATTCAAGAAATATCCAGTTCCTCAGAACTGTACGATAATGGAACCTCCGAAATTGAATGCAGAGGTTAAAGCATCGCTCTTGGAGCCCATTATTACGAGAGACAAGCGGATGATAGAGAAGCAACGAGGAGTTTCATTGTGTCTTGCGGCCTTGGGGTCACTCATTTCGAACCTCCTTAAAGGATTTGTTCCGGATTCTATGTCGTTGTTAACAACTTTAAGCGATATTTCGAGAGTTCTTGTTGATCTTCAACGAGAAGAATCAAGAACTAGACGTGTGATCATTCTGGCTAACCTCAACGCAGCCATGAAAGACACTTTGAACGCCACGATAATGGACGAATGGTTATTCGGAAAAGATCTTGAAGATCCCACCGCTGCCACCAATGTTATGCCCGTAGGGGGGTCAATTTAACATATATTTTATTTATTGGGATCGTTTGCCAATAAAGAGTTGGACTCAAGTAAATAACGTAAAGTTAAGAAGATTTATTTAAACAAATAACAATATAGTGTATTACAATATCGAGCTCGTCTCGATTCTGTTACTTATGGGCGAGTCTGACCCAAGACCGACTGGTCACTTTGATGTTCGATTGAAGACTAAACTTATTCCCGATTAATTCCCAGCAATTTGCCTAAAATCGGTGCGTATGCATTTATTGCTTCCGCGTACATTGCTTCATCGAAGCTTAAGCGGTACACTGAACATGTTCGGTCAACGACCGAACAATTTCCTTCAATAATTCTGGGCACAACAATACGCTGAAGACGGCAAAATCGCTGGAGCGTTCCTCGAAAGAATTAAAACCTACAGAAAAAGCTGGTACTTCCTCACAAAATTAAAAAAACACGAAGGGCCCGTCCCGGCAAGCAACACGGGGTCGCGGAGCGTCGGTGAGCGGGCAATACAAGACATCGTACCAGAATTTCAACCAGAAATACAAGCAGAATTCATATCAGAAAACCTCGAACTACCACAAGCCATCGTTCAAGGGACGATCGACTCAGTACAAGAGATAGAAAAATCGGTAAGTACTTCGGCAGGTAGATTGAAACAATTCTTGCCTGTTTGGAAGAAACTCGGTGTTCCCGAAGTTATTGCTGAATGGGTCAACGGGTACAAGATACCTTTTTCCACTAATGTTGTCCAAGTCATGCCTCCGGGAGAGTCTCCTTGGTCAAACAGAGAAAAAACTCAAATCACTAAGCAAATTGAAAAACTAATAGAAAATGGAGTAATTTGTGGTCGTCGAGAAATAAGAGATCAGTTTATTTCAAAAATGTTTCTCGTCCCGAAGTCGGATGGTTCCAGTCGTCTTATTTTGAATCTGAAAAATCTGAATAAATTCATTGAGACGGTACATTTTAAATTGGAGGACATAAGAACAGTCAAAGATTTGATGCTTCAAAATTGTTTCATGGCAACAATTGATTTAAAAGACGCGTATTACTTATTACCGATAGCGGAGTGTCACAGGAAATACCTGCGTTTTAGATTTAATGGGCAACTATATGAATTCACATGTTTGCCTTTCGGTCTTAACACAGCGCCATACGTTTTCACAAAAATAATGAAACCTGTAATTACTCGACTTAGACAATGCGGGTACACGTCGGTAATCTATTTAGACGATATATGGCTTCTTGGTAATTCCAAGAAAGAATGCGCAGGTAATGTTTCATAATTATGCTCTAATGCGCGTTATTAGAGAGTTTGGGCTTTATTATTAATCAGCACAAAAGTCAGTTGAACCCGTCCAGAGAATGTAAATTTCTGGGATTCATTCTGAACTCAACAGAAATGAAAATCGAGCTTCCACTTGATAAGAAACTAGGTGTTATCCAGTTAATAGGAAAATTTGAAAAACGACGTACTTGCAAAATACGGGATTTCGCATCATTGATAGGAACACTCAGTTCATGCTGTCAGGCAGTTAAATACGGCTGGGCCTACATAAAAGATTTAGAGCGGGAAAAAATGTACGCCCTTCGAGCTAACCACGAAAATTTTGAAGCTCGGATGGTTACATCGCGAAACACTCAAGAGGATTTTACGTGGTGGAAGACCAACGTAATGACGTCCTTTAATCCGATCGCGATGAAGAAATTTAGCATGGTAATTTCCCCAGACGCGTCATTGACAGGATGGGGGGCATGTGTCCATAGTGACAGAGCACACGGACATTGGAGCGAAATAGATAGAAATAATCATATCAACTATCTGGAGTTGTTAGCTGCTTTTTTCGGCCTGAAGTGTTTTGCAAAGGACAAACTCAATTGTAATATTCTTTTACGGATAGACAACAGGACGGCTATTGCCTATATTAATCATATGGGCGGGGCACAAATTGAAAATTTAAGTAAGATATCGAAAGAAATTTGGAAATGGTGTGAGGAGAGAAATATTTCAATTTATGCTTCATATATTAAGTCCGAAGGAAACAGTGTCGCAGATTTTGAATCGAGAAGACTCGAACCTGAAACGGAGTTTCAGATAGCACAAGTAGCTTTCAATGAGATCTGCAAGAAATTCGGTAGTCCGAGCATTGACCTATTTGCTAGTAGAGTTAACACAAAATGTGCGAACTACGTCTCGTGGAAGAAAGATCCCAACGCTGTAGCCATAAATGCTTTTACTATTGATTGGAGCTGTGATTTCTTTTACGCGTTTCCACCCTTTGCTATAATTCCTAGGGTGTTGAAAAAGATAAATAGTGATAGAGCTAGAGGTATACTGGTGGTACCAAATTGGCCTTCCCAAACTTGGTATCCTCGATGTATGGCAATGTTTGAATCACAACCAATAATATTCAAACCTGACCGTAAATTATTGCGTTCTTCCGACAGAGAATCACACCCCCTATGGTCACAGCTTTCCCTGGTGGCAGGGATCTCATCCAGCAAGCGTATGTATCAAAAGGAATGCCAGAGTCGTCCGTCAAAATAGCGTTAGCCTCTCTGAGTGAATCATCGCTTCGTCAATATGAAGGAACATTCAAGAAATGGTGGTAATTCTGCCTGTCAACAAACACACGGTTGTACGAGCCGGAAATTCCGGATATTTTAAGATTTTTAACACACGAGTTCGAAAAGGGAGCATCATACGGTTCCATTAACTCAGTGAGATCGGCCATCGCCTTAATAGTGGGTCCGGAAGTCGGAAAAGATGCGAGGGTTAAACGCTTCTGTAAAGGTGTATCCAATCTGCGTCCATCAAAACCTAAATATGATGTGACATGGAATCCTAAAATTGTGCTAGACTTTTTAGAGAAATGGTTTCCATACGAAAACATTTCCCTAGAGTTACTTTCACGAAAAACTGTTACACTTTTAGCTCTCGCTACAGGTCATAGAATTCAGACGCTAGCAGCGATTGACATAAGAAATGTAAGAAAGGTCGATGATCGAGTGGAAATCAAAGTCCCAGCTCGATTAAAGACCACGAAACATAACACGATACAACCAACTCTCATATTGCCGATCCTTGTAGACAACGCAACTATTTGTGTAGCTTCGGCGGTAGGAGAGTATTTAACAAAGACAAAAGACCTGCGAAGAGATGAAACAGCACTGTTCGTCTCTTGGAAAAAACCTCACAAAGCAGTTTCTTCGCAAACTCTGAGCCGATGGATTAAGGATACTCTGCACGAGAGTGGAATAGATACGACGTTTTTTCGGCCTATTCCACGAGACATGCATCGACGTCAGCCGCAAACAGAAGCGGAGTTAGTATCGACATCATAAGGAAAACTGCAGGTTGGACCTCGGCATCAAGCACGTTCGCAAGATTTTATGACTGAGAAATCGAACAAAATAATGACATCTTCGCAAAAGCGGTATTAAATTTGTAGTTCAATATTAAGTTGTGTAGACCTTTCAGGTCAATTAATTCTGTTTTTCTTTTAAGCTGTTTCATGAGTATACTTGGTACTAAGAGATAATATATATTTAGCATAGTTCATCTTAGTATTTCTACCGTATCTACAATAAACATCTACCATGTGATCTGAGGAGAAGGCGCGGAATACAATTTAACGATTAAACGAACTTACCTAAGTGAAGTTCTATCGTAATTGTAAGAAGCGCCTTCTACGAAGATTATACTCCCAACCCCTTTTATTGTAATACTCCCTAGCTATTCTTGAATAGCCCCAATATGATGATACGGTAGCACTTTAAACAATGACAGATTCGGACCGGACGCCGCGGACTATGGGTCGCCAGCGCCGGTGAAAAAATTTGTAACTATAAACCTTGTGGCAATACTGGGATAAAGTAGGGTACTACCATGTGATCTTCGTAGAAGGCGCTTCTTACAATTACGATAGAACTTCACTTAGGTAAGTTCGTTTAATCGTTAAATTATTATTGACGATCTAATGCGTGAATCGTCGAATAATACAATAGTAGATCTCTTCACAAAAGGTAGTCACCATAAAAATATTAGTGTTATTTTTATAACACAAAATATCTTTCATCAGGGCCACGGACAGCGTGATATTTCGTTAAACGCTAATTATATTGTAATATTTAAAAATCCACGAAATCGAGCACAAATACAGCATCTGGCGAGGCAAGTATATCCCGAAGATCCGCGTTTCTTGGCAGAAGCCTATCACGATGCTACAGCACAACCACATGGATATTTACTCTTGGATCTGAAGCAATCCACACCCGATATTTGTCGTTGTCGTACATCTATATTTCCCGACGATTCACAAATGCATGTATACGTGCCGAAAAATAAACGAGGATTTCGGTAATGGATATACACACACACACACATACATGCGTATTTAATCTAATGTAGTGACAACTAGTGCATCAGTAGTGAAAGTGTGCGTCTTGTGTAAACATCGTACACAAACACGTAAGAAAATATGACGGTAAAGAAGACAACGTCAAAGCGTCGAGAGGTGTCTACACGATCGCCGATCGGTAAACGTGAAGCCGCTCTACTCAACGCTCTCTGTCATGCTAATAAAGAGCAACAAAGAGCTCTGCTACGCACTGCCGATGAGCCGTTAGTCAGATGTATATGCGAATGCGCACTAAATGTTTTACGGGGAATGGTGAAAATAAAATCGGACGTTAAACATCGTTTGAGAAAATATAAAAAAGTGTTACGGCAACTCGTGCCGTGCTCACGGGCTAAGCAGAGACAGAACGGCGGTGGTAAACGATGCCACGGTGGCGCCGCTGAACGCAAAAGACGAAAATACAATTGGAGAGCGAAAAAACGGCTTATGATGCAGAAAGGATGTGGAGCATTTTTACCGCTTTTATTGGCGCCGATTATATCAACACTGTTTAGTAGAGTGTTTGGCGGCAACGGAGGAGGAAGTAATTAACATTCAGGCGTAACGCGAAACACATCGACAATGGAATACGCAAAGAAAATGGTTTTAGTACCGGCCGAGGAGGCTGGACGATGGAAAGAACCAATGATCGGCGGTGGAATTAATGTCAATGGAGAAACCCATACATCGACAGTCGGTCAAAAATCTGTACAAACACCGGGGGATGCTGTATCACGACTCGATGCCGAACTAACCGATATTCTACACTCGAATAAGTATCGTGATGATGCGGAAAAGTGGAAACAGTATCTACAGGTACTACAGCGATATTTATTTCTCGTCGAAGCACGAAATGGTCCACTAGATCCAACGTTACCCGGTGCATCTTCTTCTTCTTCTTCTACCTCGTCACAATCAACGCAACACCGTGAAAATGAAGATTTTAATGAGGCTTCGATTATAAAAAGTGTCCCACAAATGCACAAACGTAGAACTATTGCACTCGTGGACTATCTGCGAAACTCTCCAACAGCGTCTCAACGTATCACTTGGGATCGAGAAGGACGTGTGACTATAGACGGTATGCTTATACCAAATTCGAATATTCTCGATCTCGTTAATGATGCAATACGCTCGAGAAAAGGCTTCCAAGCTAACGGACGGCGACAGTTTATCAAGAGCCTACGCGCAGGCTCGATACCACGCGAATTTATTGGAAACGAAAGATTATGGTCCATGGGTGAACAGAGTATCAGCGGTAAACGAAAGGGAATCCCTACTGATTTACAGGAGGACGACGACGACGCCGAGGACATTGACGATCGTAAAGACACTACTGAGGGCAATAAAGGGATTATATTGGCCGGCACTCAATCAACCACACGAAACTCTAGAAAAAATAAAAAGAAAAAGAATCGTGCTGCTACTGAAGCTATTCTACAACGACCCACAAAACGACAGAGAATAACAAGAGAAAATATTGAATTACCACATGGATTTGAACATTGGCTTTCACTGTGAATTAAATATACAAAGTGTGTGTGTGTGTGTGCATGTGCGACGAGTGAAATAAAATGAAATTTGGAAAAGTGTATTACGATCCTGCACATCCGGCCGGTTATGCTGGTGCAAGACGGCTTCTCAATAATAATAAAAATAAACCAAATGTTTATGACTGGCTGACCCAACAAGATACATACACCATTCATAAACCGGTGCGACGTCTTTTTCTACGACTTCGTTACAACATCAACAACATAGACGATGTTTGGGAGGCCGATCACGTGGATTTACGATCGTTAAAAAGCCAAAATGATAATGTCGCTTATCTACTCACGGTCATCGACGTCTTAAGCAAGTATGCATGGGTCGAACCGCTACGAGACAAAACTGTACACGAAGTCACAGTGGCCTTTAAAAGGATTTTCGAGCGCAGTGAGGGACGCCTACCTGCCTGTCTACAAACCGATAAAGGAAAAGAATTTGTCGGCAAAGAACTACAAACATTTCTCCAAAAGATCGATATTCGCTTTAGGGTTACGCGCAATCCCGATATAAAAGCGGCGATCGTCGAACGTTTTAATCGCACACTCAAAGAAAGAATGTGGCGTTATTTTACACATCAAAATACTCGACGATACATCGATGTTTTACAACAATTTGTAAATGCGTACAATCATGCAAAACATTCGTCAATTAAAGTGCAACCGGCTGCCGTGACTTTGGACAATGCCAATATAGCAATGGAGAATATGGCAAATGCGTCAATGAAACAACGCGACAAAAGACGTTTTACATTAGTTAAATACAAGTGCGGCGATTACGTTAGGATTAGTAGAACAAAAGGCACCTTCGAGACGGGTTACGAGCGTAATTGGAGTGAACAAATATTCAGAATTTCGAAAATTTCAAATCGCCAAGGAATACAAGTCTACAAACTACACGATCTCGAGGGTGAATTAATTGACGGTTTCTTTTACACCGAAGAAATAACGCCAGTGCACGAGAAACGTGTGGCACAGAATCAAGATTTTAAAATCGACCGTGTCATACGCACAAAAGGACGTGGCGCTAAGAAGCAACTTTTCGTTAGCTGGGTCGGCTACCCTTCGTTGGGTCGGATACCTGCGTCTAACGCCTACGCTCTCAATACCTAAGATCCTAACGCGTCTATTATGAACGACGAAAATTTTTTTCTCGCCCTGCCTAGTAACAGCAGCATGCGATACTTTCCCGATAACACGACAACACACTTCATCACGCATCTTTCACGTGAAATAAATCTGGATGGACATTGGGCTGTGGGTTTATCGGAAATCCACATTCCCTGCACAATCATACACTTACAGCATGACGACACGGAAATTCAATGGACACCGTGTGACCAGGAAAAACACAAGAGTGCTCATATCCCGTACGGTGTATACAAAAGCCACGAGGAATTAACAACGAAAATCAATAATCTACAGGGCTTGCGCGAAGCTGGTATACAGCTTATTAATGCCAAAAAGGCCAATGGTTACACGGTCGTTGAGGGCGAGAAGATGACGGAAAAATACGGAACACAAATTATAATACCCAACAGTGTACTACTAATTAGTGAAAAAGTTCGTAGTATATTAGGCTTTGAATTAAACCCTGAAAGAGACTGGAGAACAGACGAAGGAACATACTTGCATTTCATTCGGGGGCGCAAACGAGAAGGACAGATGCCCGCCTGCATCGCTCGAGCGCTACCTGAACAGCTCTTTGTCTATACCGATCTATGTGTACCCTAAACAGTGGGTGACACTTAGGCCGCACTGTTACGTATAGTTAATCTAAACACCTCGCACTATACATACGGCTCGACTTGAGTGAAATATTTTTCACCACCAAATTACATACCATTACTGAACAATTGCTTTCGCACGATCGAGACAGATATAAGGGACCATCTTGGCAAACCGATCACATTCGAGTACGGGACGTTAACCCTTACGCTTCACTTTAAGCGTATCGCTTAGATCCGCCATTATGGTGGTCCATTACACGTCTTATTACGAGAACCAGATTGGCGGTGGCGGACGTATTGGTAACGTTTTTGTGGGTGCCCCTTATCAACGGGGCCACGGTATTGGTCGATTTCTCGGTGGATTATTCCGAAGTATACTGCCATTGCTGAAAAAAGAAGCTAAAGCCGTGGGAAAAGAAGCTCTACGCACGGGCTTACATGTTCTCGAAGACGTGAGTGGTAACCATATGCCGTTCAAGGAATCATTGAAACGACGTGCAACAGAATCACGGGAAAACCTACAACGTAAGGCAAACGAAAAAATCGCTCTACTTATGAATGGATCGGGTTATAATACATCGGTCACCGCGCGGAGTATGCAGTCGTTAACGGGTCGTGCACCTGGGCGTACCGCTGCGCGAAGACACACCATGACAAAGAAGAAGAGCAGAAGAAGAAAGAAGAGGACCACCACCGCAGCATCGAAGAAAAAAAAGATGAAGACCGGCAAAGTGACGAAAAGACGAAAAATCACAAAGAAAAAGAAGCAGACAATAAGTGATATTTTCGGAAGTACTTAAAAATGTCGTTTTTACACTCACACTCTTGCGAGTGTATGAAGTCGGAGCTAGACTTATTCACCATACCGCCAACACAGACATCTGTAGAAGCATCGCAATGGGTACACTACAAGCCTGTATCCTCACTGTCGGACGACGGACCCATTGAATTTGTCATACCTGGCCACGGTGAGGAATACCTAGATCTCGCACACACAATGATCTGCGTAAAACTCAAAGTGCTAGCCAGCGCCGATTCCGCCTACAAAGTAGCACCTGTTAATAACTTTCTACATAGCCTCTTTAATCAAGTGGATGTGTTTTTTAATCAAAAACTCGTTGCACCACCCAATAATGCTTATGCTTATCGAGCGTATATTGAAACATTATTAAATTATGGCCCTGCTGTAAAAGCGTCTCATCTCACGACCGCTTTATGGTATGCCGACGACCCAGGTACTTTTGAGACAATGCCTGGCTCGAAAACTAACCCAACTAATACTGGCCAAGAGATAAGATCAAAGTATATTAGAGGCGGAAAAACCCTGGATATGCTTGGACATCTACATTGCGATGTATTTAACCAGGATAAATTTTTGATAAACGGTGTAGAAGTACGCCTACGACTCGTACGCTCAAAAGACGACTTTTGTCTTATGGAGGCACCAATACAAGAACTCACGCATACAGTGAAAATTAACGATGTGACTCTACTTGTGCGACGAGCAAAAATCCCGGTGTACTGATAGCACATGCTAAAACTCTAGCTAAAACTACAGCAATGTACCCCATAACACGCGTAGAAGTGAAATCCTTCACTATGCATAGTGGAATAATCGGTGATACACTGGATAATGTTATTCTTGGACAATTACCGAAACGCATAATACTCGGTTTTGTATATAACAAGGCCTTCAACGGTGACAAAACGCTGAATCCCTTCAATTTCCAATATCACTCAATAAACTTCCTTTCGCTCTACGTAGACGGCCAACAGATACCTGGAAAACCCCTTCAACCTGAGTTTGGCGGTAACGAAACGTGGGTTCAGAGCTACCATACACTCTTCTCCAGTACAGGTATACACTTTCAAAACGACGGACTCGATATTTCACGCGAGGCATACGCTAAAGGCTATTGTCTTTTTGCCTTTGACCTAACGCCCGATTTATCAGCAGATTGCTATACACACTGGAATCTCGTGAGACACGGTAGTGTGCGAATAGAAGTACGCTTCGCCAAAGCTCTCAGCTCTACAATAAATTGCATCGTTTATGCCGAATACGATATAGGTTATAACCGATTTTAGCGCCTGAACGTCAAACTGCTGCAACTCTATCCCCACCACCCTCTCTATAAAAACGACGCATCACATATGCTATGCGGAGAGGGCGCTAACGCTCTGAACAGTATTTAAACCCAACCGTCTAACCATATTCTACAACAATTTATCTTAAACCTTGAGCATGGACGCTATAGTAGATATTCAAGCCCTATACGGAAAACAAGGCGAGTTCCTACCTAAGGAAGTTGCCGTGACAACGCTACAAGGTGATAGTATTGGTCACTAGGTGATCGAAGCACCTTACGAGTTTGGTAGTTTACCCAAAGAAATACGTGGAAGCAATAATCAACTAATGTGCTTTCATCATGGTATCGAGTGGGTTGACGGTGATACACCATTGTCAAAAGTATACGCTAACCTAAGAGTCATGTATCGTTACGCGCTTCGTATATACACACGTGGTGCACAAAAAGCGGAAATACTACGTGATATACTGGGTCGCGACATTGTAAATCTAGAGGAATACGAAGGACCCACCTTCAAAGATATGCCACCCCACGACACATGGTGTATTTATCACGGCGTTGCGAGGGAAGATTCCGCAAAATGCGCATTAAATAACGTGGGAAAAATTAAACGTTTTCTTCAAACGCAACTTTTGCACTCAACGAATCCCATTTATTCGGAACCCGTTAGCGCAACGCCTAAGAAAAATCGACCACTTGACAACGTGAGAAAATCCCTTCACAGCGAGATCTCAACTGATACCAATCACCCGGCCGCCAACCAGATGGGTATAGACGAACTACCTGTAACAGGTGTCACCAGTTCCTCATCGAACACCTGTGACAGCACAGTACCTGCCGAGGACATAGTAGCCCTTTACCGCTCCAAGGCACAGTCACCCCCTCCTCCACCAAGACCAAAACGACAGACAACACCTATCACACCTCGTAGCAGCTATCATCATTATCATCATCAGCAACATTATCGTAAACGTCGCCCTCCTTCTGGACGAGAGGAGAGCCTATATAATGAACAGCCTAGAAGTACTTCAAGCGCTACAGCATGTAAGAGCCCAGACGAGAGGAGTCTTTCCAGCCGGCAGCCCTTTTTTCCCGCACGTTTTTATTCAACACAGTGTCGATTCTACACATTGGTTTCTGCACTAAGTATATCCTGCACACGACGTTTTCTATACATTTTTTAACATCACGCGAGCTTTACAATACATTTCGGTTCTACGCATTTCGATTCTACACATTTATTCCTATACAATCCGTTCGAACACACTCAGTTTACCGTGCAAAGCAATCCACCACATTCTCAAAACAGCACAGCCGTTTCTTCACAAATCTGATTGTACACGCTGTTATTCCCTCACATTTTCATACTTCACGCGCTCTTTACATGACAATTTGATACTACACAGTTCGATACTACACATTGATTTCGACACAAACATTATCAACCACGCGGCAATTACTGCACAATTTTAATATACATTATAGCTAAACGAGACTTTTATTTCCAACAGGAATTTATCCCACACATCCCGTTCGACACTCATACATTGGTGCACACGCTCTTTACTGCACATATCGCGTCGCCACGCGGGCGTTGCTACGCGTTTTTATTCTTCACAAACTATCCGGCACAATTTTTTCCTACACATTTCGATACTACACATTGGTATGTCGGGATCTACTCATGAGAATATCTCCCGTCGGTAAGGTAGAACTCGGAGCATTTTACTGCGGCGACATAGGTTCTCATTGTCGTGACAACACATGTGCTATCGTCATTCGTTGTATATATACCTGCGAGATTAAGTTCGTAGGCATTCGTTGTATATATTCCTACGAGATTAAGTTCGTAGGAATTCGTTGTATATATACCTACGAGATTAAGTTCATAGGTATATTTACAACGAATGACGACAGCACATGTTGATGTCACGGCAATGAGAACTTCTGTCGCCGGAGTAAAATGCTCCGAGTTCTACCTTACCGACGGGAGATATTCTCATGAGTAGATCCCGACATACAAATGTGTAGTATCGAAATGTGTAGGAAAAAATTGTGCCGGATAGTTTGTGAAGAATAAAAACGCGTGGCAACGACGGCGTGGCGACGCGATATGTGCAGTAAAGAGCGTGTGCAGAAATGTATGCGTGTGGAACGGGATGTGTAGGATAAACTCTTGTTGGAAATAAAAGTCTCGTTTAGGTATGATGTATATTAAAATTGTGCAGTAATTGCCGTGTGGTTAATAATGTTTGTGTCGAAATCAATGTGTAGTATCGAACTGTGTAGTATCAAATTGTCATGTAAAGAGCGCGTGAAGTATGAAAATGTGAGGGAATAACAGCGTGTACAATCAGATTTGTGCAGAAACGGCTGTGCTGTTTTGAGAATGTGGTGGATTGCTTTGCGCGGTAAACTGAGTGTGTTCGAACGGATTGTATAGGAATAAATGTGTAAAATCGAAATGCGTAGAACCGAAATGTATCGTAAAACTTGCGTGATGTTAAAAAATGTATAGAAAACGTCGTGTGCAGGATATACTTAGTGCAGAAACCAATGTGTAGAATCGACACTGTGTTGAGTAAAAACGTGCGGAAAAAAAGGGCTGCCTTCCAGCCGATCGTATCCCGAGTCGCTGGTCTAGACCCACTGCAATCGTCGCCAACACCGACGATCATACAAAACCTGGAACACACTGGATCGCCTTCTACGTCGACATCAATGGCCGAGGTGTCTTTTTCGACAGCTACGGGCTGCCGCCTCTCGTCAACAGACACCATAACCGTCTACGTAGAAACACCACATCTTACATATGGAACACTAAACCACTACAATCAATCAAGTCTAAAGTGTGCGGAGAATATTGCATTATGTTTCTTGATTATATGTCTCGTGGTTTTAGCCTACCTGCTTTTTCTCGGCTATTCTCGACAAACAAAGTAAAAAACGACGCTATTGTACGACGATACTACAAAAAATTAAAACATGTAAAACGTAAAAGCCGTTATGATAAAAAGCGACGACCTAGTGTACTTGAGGGGTCCGGCAATACATGTACAACACCCTGTATACAAACATGCTCAGCCCGTTTCGGCTGCCATCTGTGAAAATTCAAAATAAACAAACAAATAAAAATTTACAAATTTGTTATTATTTATACATCCCTACCATCGTCACTACCACCTCCACCATCATCTTTACCACCTCCAATGTCCTCAAAAGTGTATAAAAGCAGAGACTCATAGATCGATCAAACACACTCGTGAAAAAACCGTAGTGACTTCAACAGCAAAATGGAAGTCATCAACGGAATACTCGTGATCGACTGCAGTAAAGATCCGTGGGAACTCACCAGAGAGGAACTAGAATATATTCCAAAACCTCTACTACTGAGATACTGGTCAGATTCCATTCATTATATTTGGAATAAACTACCCGAACACATTCAAATGGATCCCGAGGTTGCATCATATCAACTTTGCAAAGTACACTGGACTTCGTCGGATCTCTACTCACCAATCGATGGCTATCCTCCCACCAAGAGGGAATGCACCGACTGCCAAATACGCGACGATTTCAACGGCGACTATTCAGCCACGAGACCACCTACACCATCCACACCACCACCACTATTACCACCCAAGACTTCTCTAACACTTACTAAATCAGCTCGCACAACAGATGTTTAAAAATATTTTCAAAAATGTACACTTCGACAAATATTCAACAATAAAAATAAAAAAAATATTTTCATCAACGAGACAGACAGTCGAAGGGGTGGGGGGCTGGCGCCAGACATAGGGAGAGGAGTGGGGGTACGGTCTCCCTATACCTGCACCTTACTACGTACACCAATCTGTTGGAATATCAACTGGAACAAATACCTTTTGTTCAGTAAGTCGAGCTAATTCTGTTTTTATCTTAGGTATTAAAGGAATAGCAACTCCGCGAGGGACGGATTGAGAAAAGGGTATGGCCCAGTGTTGCCAGATCAGGGGATTTCCCCCTAGATTTAGGGTTTTTTTGGTCGGGTCAGGGGACAAAAAGGGGAAAAAATTATTAAGGGTATTTTTTAGGGGATTATCAGAAAACTGAAAATTTTGTTTATATACGGTATGAGTACGGTGAAATGTTAATTTTGATAGAAAAACCTGACTCTGATTAGTAATAAAAACAATTACTTTCATAAATATTATTTATTTATCAACATTTACGTATGGATAAATCTGTAAAAGGTAACGTAACCGTGTGCATTATATAGGATCTTAGACGAGGAGATTAACAAAAACGATTGAACATAAATAATATACGTCATCTTTTCCTCACTCTCGCTCCCACTCTCGTTCTTTTCTTTCTTTCCTCAATCGGCATTGGATAAAATATCTAGGACTCTGACCTCCTCGTCGTGTGGTATTTCGCATACCGTTTCAGTATTGAAGCGGTTTAGCATAGCAGCCGTTGGTTTAAAGTTACAGCATTCCACGTCGAGAGTGCAACGGACATGCAAGATCGCCTCGACCATCGAAACCGAAATTTTATTGCGTAATTTGTCTTTGACAATGTTTACGATCGAAAATGCACGTTCAACGGCGGCATTAGAAAAGGGTAGACTCAGTAGCCCGAGAGCGAGTTTCGATATATTGCCGAATCTGCGGTTTCCACCTGCATCAATAAGCTCGTTAACCTCTGCCCAAAACCGTTCAGTGTTGGAGGAATCGGTGACTTCAGCCCTGTGAAGCAGGTTCCATTCCTTCACAGTTGAATCGATGTCATTACATAGGGTGTGCTTAAATTTGGCGGCAATATTTGTGATATCTGCTTTCACCAGAGATGACGCAGATTGCGGTGAGAATGTCGATATTTCATCAAGGATTTTGATGTTATCTGGAACTCCCTTTTGTAGTTGTGACACCAGAACGATCATGAAATCTCTACAGCGTTCTTTGATCTGCACAACTGAATCTCGATGAACCGTGGCAATTAGGACGTTAAATTCGTACCCGTAATTAATGCACTCGACCGACATACAGAAAGGCCTGACCGACTGACTTTGGAGAGATTTTCCAAATAAGTTGATTGAGACTCTCATTATTATTTTGCGTGAAACCTCCAAGACATCGCGTCAAAAGTGCGTCGTTGCTTAAGTCATTATAAATGGGCTCAATGGCTTCTAGAACGTCAGTAGGAAGAGCTGCGTAGGTGTGTTTGAATGATTCTAGAGCATCTGCAGCTGCAGCTTGCTGCCATTCGCACCAAGAGTCTTTGCCGCTTGGGCATTTCTCGTGCTGTGGGTTCTCGTCGGTTGAACTGTAGTGATGATAAGTTGCCCATATGGCATTTTTCATCTTCTCAACTGAATCATAATTACGTCGAATAGCTAGTCCATAGTAAACAGTCAATTTGTCAATCATTTTAGCAGTGAGCTTTCCTTTGCCCGAAAGGCTTTTTCTTTTTACGGTCTTTCCGGCTTTGGTTTTTGTGTCAACTACACTTGTTTTTACTAGTCCACGCAGACGTGTTCCCATTCTCTTTTGGACATGCCCTATGCATTCTTTTTTGTTTATCACGAAATCTTCACCATAATGTTTTGCATTGACAACGCCGCTGTACGTCTTTGAGTCACCGTCTCCGATGTAGTTACAATATTTCACCCCAAGATTTACCACCGATCGTTCGAACATTTCTATTATTGCTGATACCTCCATGTTTCCAGAGGATCCCTCATGGTTAGCTTTGCAATCACCGCTATCCACATGCTCTTCGTACCACGCTTCGTATTCGGCAGAATTCAATTTGTTTTTCCAAGTCTCACAACCGTGGCAGTAACTGCTTTTTACAAAAATGTCAAGTACCTTTCCAGTACAATATCCAATTAGAGAAGCAACGCCAAATAACGAAGAGAATCCTCTTTTTTTCCAAGTGCCGTCGCCTGATACAGTCAATTCTGACGTTTCTTCCCTAGCGGATCTGAAGAACCGCAAAATAACTGAAGAGTGACCGGTCGTTATGGAACAAAAAATCACTCCAGAATAACCCAGAAGGAACCTAGTGACCGGCGGGGAACCGTAAAGTGACCCGTAAAGTGACCCGTAATGAATTCAATGTTCCGTTTCGGGTTACTATTCGGTTATATGAAGATCTTTCAAATAACCGGAAAACAACTTTTAACAAACTGTCGGTTACTTCTGCGTTACTTTAAAGTTTGTTTTTGGTTAAAACATTGGTCGCTTTGCAGTTGCAATCGGGTTCTTTTTTGTTCCAAAACAACGGTCGCTTTGTCGGTTACATTACAGTTGTTTTACGGTAAAACAACTGGAAATGAACCTCATAATGACGGTTACTTGTATGTGACCGTAAAGCAACAACAAAATGACGGTTGCTCGGATCCGCTAGGGTTCTACATTATTTGCGTCAGACATTGCTTTTTTCTCTTCTTGTGCAGCCGATGCGAAGAACTTCTTGGCCACATTTTGTATAGCTTCACAATGTTTTTTCATATATAAATTATAGGCTGGTTTCGATAAGAAAGCACTCGCCAAATCCATTAGTCCGCAGAACTTATTACATCCGGCTAAACCTAAGCCCAACACTCGCATTACGAAAGCAAACCGATAATTGACATCGTATACACCACTGTCTATTCTTTCACTTGATGGGATGTAGTGAGGCTGTTTACACTTTTCACATGTCACCTTGATGTTGAAACCAAGACCTTCTTTTTTGCATGTTTGGAATATCACTTTTCCATCACACTTCACACATTTGACGACAGTAGCAATTGACGAAAAAACAAGAACGAAATCTATCATTCGATAATGTTTTTGGATGTCTTCTACCACCACAGCGGGTTTATTTTTCATTTTTTTCGCTGACGCGCTACTAGCTACCGGTTCGTCGTTTTTACGCTTTTGAGGAGGCGCTTTTTTTTTGGTCGGGACAATTGTCCAATACCACCCTTACGATCTTCTCTGCTTATTTTTCGAGGCATTTTTCGAGGTACGAATACGAACGAAAACGGACTCAAACTTTTAGTGTGACTTGCTACTGCTCAGCACGGCATACAGCGGTCAACTGATGTATAGACTAATGTGCATACTTATATACACCATACCTCGAATATATATAACGGGACCGGAACAGGCCCGTTTATCAATAAATTTATTCGGGGTCGAAAAATACAATAGCGCGCCGCGCAGCTGCCGCCCAGTATAAGATCCGCCTGGAGCAATAGACGCTCAAATACTCATAGCTTCGTCAATTTTACTCCGATCGACTTGAAATTTTTACACAATATTCTTGAGACATTAGGCATTCATTTAAAAAAATTTTAAAAAAATGGAAAAAAAATAATTAAATACTTTACCCTGCCCTTAAAGTCGAACGCTGCTAGATCGTACTGGGATATTTTGCTTAACTGCGATGGGACGACGATCGCTTGAAGCATTGAATAAATGCAGTCATTCAGATCTCTGAAAAGTTTGATTGGGTCCACAGAATCAGACTGGAATAATCTGTTGAGTCCCATGATACCCTTAAGCGTCGAACTGAGGAAGGTTAAGTACAGCTTATTCTCGGGTGTCGAATACATGTCGTGTAACTGAGAAGCCGTATAGCACCGCTCTTGGTTACTTTCGGTGATTTTAAAGTGCAACTGTAGTGCGTCCCATTGATCGAGAATGGCATCAACAGCATCAAGCCTCACTAACCAACGAGTATTCGATAGGTTCGCGATTTTTCTAGGTACCTTGCCCTCGAGAGTACGATAAACGTCCGCATATTGAATTTGGCGTTTCGAACTAACGGAAAACCATGAGTGGGTTTCCCGCACCATAAAATCAAGGTGCCTTGGCAGGACTTTGCATGCCTCCTCTGCCGCAAGATGCAACGAGTGGCAAATGCATTTTATCACGATAAGCTCAGGATTAATGGTTCGCAATATCGTTGTCACCGAATGATTCATGCCTACGTTCACGCTCGCTCCATCAACACCCAAACCTAAGAGCTTTTCCGGCTTGAGATTATCACGCTTCAATTGATCCAAGATAGCGGCGGTAATAGCGTCGGATGTCCCGGATGTCATCTCGATTAGGCGATAAACCGTCGTTACGATTTTCTTCTTCAACCGACTAAAATAACGGATCATGAGGCATAATACCTTCTTCGTGTCGACCGTTGTACTCTCGTCGATGATGAGCGAAAAATACGAGTCTCCTATGTCCGCGAGGAGATCTTGCAAGATACAGGGCGATAGAATATTTTTTATAAGCCCTGAGCATTTCGTTCAGTGTAATTTAATATCCTGCAGAACTTGTGAATCAGAGTCAAGATCCTTGATCACAAGAGAGAGATGATCGACAGCCTTTATAGAGCAATGCTCAGCCACATCGGCAGCAATCTTCAACTCCGCCATTTTTCGTTTTTGTGACAAAGTCACTTTTGCAAATTTGTCAATTTTTGGCGGTTGGGCAACAATACTCCGACTTTTCTGGCACTACTCGTGTTTCTTTGACACAGCATGTTCTCCCAGTCCTTTCTTGTGTGCGAGAATAGTAGTGTTGCAGAATGCACAAAATGCTTTCGTTGAGTCTCCATCCGGCGACGGTTTCAACCAATCTATATCGTCATAAAAACGAGAAATTTAAACTAAAATGTTGTTACTGTAACTTATACACTACTAACAAAGACAATTTAGGCGAGGCAGTCTAAATTATGTCGAATTTCAATTATTTTGATTAATTTTTTCCTTCTTGTCCAATTATAGGTTAAATTACCTTTGAAAGTTGGTTCTGACTCCCAACTGGCTAAGTACTTTTGAACGTACTTTTTTGTGTTTTTTACTTTAGACATTCTGTGATTTTTTCCTCGTTATATTGCCTTCAGTCAACAATACCACAGTCAACACTTGATTAAACAATTATCTTTGCGAGAATCGAGCAAATATCTAAAGATAATCTAGTGCATCGCGATCATATATTTCAGTAATTCCCCACGAAATCGATGTGGACTAGAAAGGCGGTAGTAAACGCGATAGAATAAATGCTCGGCAGATGTCGCAGTGTTTCCTTAGGTCGTTCAGGAAATTCATATTCTTGGGCCCAGATGTCAACTTATTAAACGGAAATCGATATATGCAGAGAGAAAACAAAAAAATAGCAGAAAACGTTAGGAATACACGAACAATTAGTTACTTGCCTTTCTTTGCAACAAATGCATTTATTGTCGATAAAATAAATTCTTGACATGAGGGTCAACTGACCGTCACTTTTAAAAACTACGGTATTATTTACCGTCCCCGAAGGTATTGGTTTGGTGGGGGTAATTTAGGGTATTTTTAGGGGAAAATGGGATCCGGTTAGGGGATTGTCACGCGGACCATCTGGCAACACTGGTATGGCCCCCTCTTTTACGTGTATTTTTAGTTCTTTTTTGAACTTGCCTAAACCACAGAAAGCCTTTGGAAACTCTTTAGTAGGTTGAACCTTAGAATTAGCCGGTACTTGTAAGCTACAAATTTTTTTTAACAAATCAAAACCTTGTATTTCTGGTTTGCCGGGCATATTTTGTTTCAAATCGTTCAGAACGTAAATTTTAGCCTGTATTACTGAGTTACAATCCTTCAGGTTCGTGTGCAGTAATCCTAAAACTGACATTTTTTTACCGTCTGGCTCGTGTATTATTTTGTCTGACTTAATAACTTTACTTTTAAGCTTTTTAGGAACGCAATTACTTGAAATGCACGTAACGTCTGCGCCTGTATTAGTAAGGAATTCCACTTTGTCTGAAAACTCTAATATGTTAAGGCGTATCAAAAAATCCATCTTCTCACCGGGCTTAAGACTACTTACTGCGCCTAAAAACGCTTCTTCGCGAGCATCGTCGCTGTCGTCGTCTTCTTCCAAGCGTCGTATATTTTTCGATTTACACGCACGGTGTCAGTGACCGACTTTATTGCATTTACGACATGTTGATTTCAATGCAGGGCATTTGTTGACATCTACGTGTCTTGGGAAACCGCATCTGTAGCACCGGTTTTTCTCTTGCTGAGGATTCCCCTCTTCTGATGATTTATTCGATTGAGTATTTGCTTGAGATTTCTTGCGTCCCTGAGAAATCCGGTTGCCTTCGCTGCGTTCGGCTGCGTCTTGTCGTAGGATTTTGCCTTCCTTAGCCTGTATCTCTGCTTGACGGGCTATAGTTATTGCCTTGTCAATTGTGAGATCAGCAACTAACTGGAGACGTTCCGATGTCTTCGTGTCGCGTACGCCAATGACAATGCGATCACGAATCAATTGTTCTATGAGCATACCGTAGTCACATGTTTCAGCTAAGGTATACAATGCTGTGACGAACAAGTCCACACCTTCCCCAGCTTGTTGAATTCTTGAGTTGAATTTAAATCTTTCGAATATTAGATTCTTCTTTGGCGAAAAATACGTATCAAATTTTTCTCTTTTCATCCATTTTCCCTACGCTGTTTGGACTGCTTGTTAGTCCGTTCTCTACCATCCAACCTGTCCGGCATGGGTAACCCTGTCAGTGGGCAATTGATCTGCCACCCGCCGGCATAGCTTGCCTGGTCTCAGAGACCTCCCCCACCAGCGGCAAGGTAGTGCAGTCCCCAGAGACTACAGAGACTGTTTAACAGAAAAGAGCGGTTCACTTTGCCATCTTTTACGGTCCGCTTGGTTTGGTTTGTCGGTCCGTTTCGCGGTCCATTAACTTGCTAGAGCGAACCAAGTGTGAAGAAATCAATTGCGTTTACGCCTCATATACCTCTACTGAACACTTCCAGACGCCAGAAACTACATCCCTCTTAAAAGCATGTGAAACACCCGCCTCCTCGCCCCCACCGCGCTCGGTCGGTATTAAAAACTGTAATGAACATTCAAAATAAAACATTCATTGAACGCTGTGATGATGCCCGCTTTCGGTGAGTGTTTTATTTTTAGTATAATAGTCAGCATTCGTGAAAAAAGTTGATTACTGTTTTAGTTACTGATTGAGTAGTTGCTAGCGACATACTCTTACGATCAGTGGCGTTCTGTTGTAAGAGTGCAACTATATCCGAGGGAGTTTCTTCTTTTCGTCTTCTATTTGTATCTCTGTATATTGTAAACAGATCTTGCCGCCCCGGGCCGCCTTTACCTTAATTATTCTTACTAACATTATAAATGCCCCGCCCTATTCCGGATTATTCTGATTCCATCCATGAATAAACCCCCTGGACTGATTTGGATTATTCCAGGGGGGGAGGGAGTATGGGACCCCTTATGAATGCCCCTCCGCCGCTCAGTTTATTCTAAGTCACCCTATGAGTCGCCCCCAACTAGCCCGGATTATACTTTTATTTATTTATTTATTTATTATACATTAGACGGAACAAGCCCTTGACAACCAGAACTATGCTGGTAAAAAAGAAGCCCGACTAAAATACATATTAAGTCACCATGTGGCACATAATTAGATATAAATGTAAATATAAGAACGTAAGTATAAATTTTAATTTAAAAAAACAGAAAAAACAGCGGCCGCACAAATTAAACTAACTGAATTTGCTCAATATAATCATTCGGGGAGAATACAAAAGCAAATAATGGACGGCTGAAGGGCCTAAGTCATCAAGGCTCACAAGGTTCGATTTTTCTAAGTGCTCTATGAGGCCCCAAGGACCATTTTTTCTACATTTCCACAGAGCACTCCCAGGCCTGTTTCATCCAAGTTCTCCAAGAGCCCCCAAGTGCAGGGGGGGCAAAAGACGGAGAGTCTCATAAGTTCAGGATACTGGATTGTGAAAACGTCTAGCGACCGAGCCGTACGAAACCCTAGGGGAATCCAGATTAACCGATATTGGCGTCTTATCGAAGCAGCAGCGGCTGCAGCTCACGGAGAGAAGAAAAGGAAGAAGGGGAAGAAGGTTGGAACCATAAAAGAGGAGAACCGAACGAAGTGTAAACGAAGGAGTAAATTGCGTTTACTCCGGTTATACTACTACTGTACACTTCCAGACGCCAGAAACCTCATCCCTCTTAAGATCGGCGGCTGTCTACTGTGAGAGTGCGACTACATCCGAGAGAGACTCTCCGCTTGATCTCTTCTTTGTATAGTATATATACGTGTATATATACGGCACACCTAAAGTTCTGACTGCCGGTGATTCTGCCGCTGAGTACACATACTACGCCAAACCATCGAGGTTCTCTCTGAACCTATACTGAAATGCAACCATTCTCGTCATTCTCTGTCCACGATGGTTTGGACGATCGCACGGATAAGGGCCATCGAGGAACGAATTATCCGAACGAGAACTTCGTCACTGGAGCTCGCCATCGCGCAGACAAGATTGCGTTACGTACACTTTTGCACTGACGCGGAATTTCTGTCGAGAAATTAGAGAGGTTGAACAAGAAAATGGAAGTAAGACGAGAACGAAATATTCGAGAATTGAACTGAAAACATGCATAAAAATTTGATTTATAGAAATGATTTTTTCATAAAAATTCCTTGAAAATATCAGTTGAATAAAAATAATATGATCACTAATATACCATTATTTATCTGCTTATGGTATTTGAAAATGAATCTAAGCTTATTTATACCCTGGCATGCTACGTCACAAAAGTTTTAACCAAAAATAACTGAAAATAACCGGCATTTCAACCGGAAAAAAAAATCCTATGAACTCCCTGTATCATAAACTTTAACCGACATTTTAAAAGATTAAAAAATAGAAAGAAAATATTGATTGAAATCTGTTAACTCACCTTTAATTATTGAATAGAAACAAAATTTCGGTTAAAAGGTCAGTTAAACCGGTGAAAAAATGGCTAATCAAGGCTCAGTTATAAAATCAGTTTCGGAGATATCCCGGTACATTTTCTTACCGTATGTGTCAGAATTTTTTTTTTAAGTTGCAATGTAAAACTTTGCATATTGCCTCCTCATTAATTTTCATTTTTCACAGAGCCACCTCTATGAGTATGCTTATTTATTAATTATAGCGTCCTCATAGAGGAAGCTTTGTAAAAAATGAAAATCAATGATGAAACAATTTGCAAAGTTATACTTTGCAACTTTTTTCATTACCTAGATGTATAGTTCTTGGAAAATAAAAAATCACGTAAAATCCAAACCGCTTTACCGATCACAACCAAATTTGGTAAGTAGTAGCGCTGAATGTTATTTTTCATTTGTAGATAATTTTATCTTATTCGGTGAGATTTGACGTGAGTTAGAGCAAAACAAGAATATGTTCGAAAAAATCAAAATCCCATAAAAACCGAACCTTTTTACAGATTCATCCCAAATTTAATACCGATCCTCCTTTAACATAAATTTATTCATAAAAAATTATTTAGCTCAATAGCTGAAAATTTGTGGATGCTAGAGAGCGTACAGACATTTTTCGAAAATTGCAATGTTCAAATAAAATTTGAACAAATTTTTGAATTTTTATGAACATTAACACAAATAAAGGCGTCAACCTGCTACACATGTTTGCTAACTTGTAGCCCGACTGTTAAAGCAGTTCTTGAGATACGTAAGTTTGGATTTTGAATGATGGTCACACACACACACGGACACGTACACACATCCATCTATATAATTCTTGTAAACCAGTTCTGTCGACGTTTTAGACCATTTTGAGTGTACTAACATAAAAAACTCGAAAATAAACTTTCGCACGAAAACAGAGCTTCCTCTATGAACAAGCAAAAATGAATTAATATTTAGAACAAATTTCTTTCAACATTTCAACTTAACATCAGTCATAATGCTACCAAAAAGTCATGTTACGATATTTTACAAAAATAACAAAAAGTAAAATTACAATCATTATTATAGAATAATAGTATCTGGACTATTTCAGAATTTTTTACTTGACCAGGAATCGAAAAATTGCTCTACCTCACCAAATCGATATACACTTCGATGTGCAGTGTTCGGTCCGTACAGAATTGCAAAAGGAAACGTTCAAGTGGGAAAAACAGTGAATTCGGTCACGCGAACAGCGAGAGTGGACAGTCCATGTAGTAGCCGCTCGTTGTCGTACGCTTTGTATTGTTGGAAGTGGGACGCGAATTCAGTCAATTACCGTACGAGGAAATGCACTCTGCAGTCGCCAGTGGCACGACTCGGCTGCTCCGAAGTAGATTAGGATTGCGTTGAGCAGACCGAGTGTGAGAATTGCAGGCTCTCGCATCCGGACTGCAGAATCCTCGTACACTCCTCGTATCTATGAAGCGCGGTGTCCTGGAGTTGAGTTCTTTTCTTTTTATTGAGATAGAAAAAAATAAAAAGATATGAGCTTTGGGAAAAAGTGATTCCCACTAAGCTCAGTCTTTCCTCTTACAGCAGTTGAGTTCAGGGCTCCCTCGACCTATGTGCCCTCTCTCTCTCTTCAGAGCAAGTGAGTGATCCAGTCACCGGCTTTATCTCGCGTTGTCCAACTCACTAGACGCGAATCTTACCGAGAATATGTCATAAGCATATGGCGAAAGGATCGGTACAAGCCATGTGAGCATGCAAGCTAAGGATCACATAACTCCGGATTTCAGAAAAAAAACCAGGCGATCTTATACTTGCGAAGAATTAAGATATTCTTCGTGTGTTAAAAATACTTTCAAAAACGTAAATACATTGTTGTAATAATTTAGCTAAACTATTCTAAAAATCTTAATCATTTGGTAAATTACTAAGTATTTTTTTTTTATTTCACGTAAATTTCTCTAAATAATCTCGAATAACGATCTAAGAATTTCTCTTTTTTTCTCGCTAAAGATTACGATCCTTTAACGAAATTCAATTTTTTTTTCTAAATCTGAAGATGAATATTTTTTCTACGACGATTAATCTTAAAATGTACAATGTTTTTAATCATTTTGTTCACTCCAAATCCTTTTAGATCAACCAAATATTTATCTCAAACAATACTGAGGAATACAAGTATTGCTTTCAATCTACAAAATATTTCTATAGTTTACACCTACACAGTTAACCTGAATTGCCCCATACGCGCTATTGGCAAGCATATGGCAATTAAAGAACTTCTTCGCGATGTTCTCACGAAATACCAAGAGGGCACAGCGATTCAGTATACGCTAGCATGTGCCGTACATCCTATTGCACATTGGTCGCTGAAGTTTCCGGTCCACGTTTCGGCTCGTTCAAGGATTCCGTGTATACACTACTTTCAGAAATCGCGTGCACTGAAATAGAAATGGAGGAGATCCAGCAAACGGTTTATATACCACCTTTATAATGAAGCAATCTCGTGCTTCAAGGATATAAACTTTTTGGGATAAACCAGAGCTCTCCCTCTGCTGCTCGAGAATATAGGCAGCAGGCGTCATATTATATCTCGCTCAAAGGAGCCAAGAAAAAAATGAATTTCCTATACGTTCATTATTCCATGGGTTAGTGATAGAGCATTTTGAGGAATACGTAGCAACAAAGTTTATCAAGCATTCTAAAAGTATGCGGAAAAGAAAAGTTCTTTACAAAAATTAATAATGATGAAATATTTTTATTTTTATGGCATTTTCAAGTAATTGTATAGGTACAAAAAGTTGTGAAATAAACTAAAAATCAATTCAGCATGTCAAGTACATGTTGTACAACATATATATACATTTATACGTGTATATAAATAGTAGTTTTAATATCAACGAAAAGAATTTCTCGCATTTAAAGGAAAAAATATCAGTAACAAAGAAAAAAATCATAAATTGAGAACAGAAATTAATGAATAAATAAATTTCAACATCTCAAAAAATTAAACGGAAGTACTTAGCGAGTTTGCTAAATATCCTACATGGTTCACCGTTATTCAATAGTCATATTAGCATAGAAACTCAAGTACTTTCGTATAATTTTTTGAGATGTTGAAATTTATTTATTCTCTAATTTTTGTGCTCAATTTATGATTTTTTCTTTGTTACTGATTTTTTTTCCCTTTAAATGCGAGAAATTCTTTTTAGTCGATATTAAAACTACTATTTATATACACGTATATAATGTATATATGTTGTACAACATGTACTTGACATGCTGAATTTATTTTTAGTTTATTTCACAACTTTTTGTACCTATGCATAGTTTATGGCTCAAGTTTTTGACACACTGTATTTTTGGGGGTATTAGATACCACTCAAGTAAATGTACTTGTCTCAATTTTTTTACCCGTGAGGGTTTTTTTGGTGGATTTCACTACTTTTTGCAAAGTTTTTGCTATTTCTTGTGACCGATCAATTCAGAATAAGAGAACTTGCAATTCACTTGCATTCTTTTATATATTCTTTAGAATGCATATTTATTAGCACAACAAATAATAAATATAGGGGTCCTCTTATTCTCCTTCCGTTTACCGAGATGGATTTTATAATATTGACCAAATATCAATTCATAGTTTCAAAATTTATGTCCCTCTGTAAGATAATGTGCTGCTACTCGGTCGGTAACGTAAACTGTAATGTAAATTTCTTTTTTGCGGTTGCTTGTTTTTTATACAACACAATTGTTAACTTTTTTTAACAGAACATAGATCGTTAAATCGTATGCGTACTGTTTAGTTATGTTGTGCAGTTAAGCTGCGGGTATCTCAAAAAAATTCCAAAAAAGGTTACTGTTGATTGCAATACATTTTCTTTTTAAGTCGTAAGACTTTTGCAAATTTTAACTAATAATATGCTTTTCAAGACTAACGGTTCTCTGTCAGTTATAACCGCAAACCGAAAACTATAGAGACATCGACCTGGATACCAAAAACTAGGGAGTTGTCGACCTGGACATCGGAAATTATGGAGAGATAGACCTAGACACCTAAACTATAACGAGATCGATGTGTACAATGTAAATTATGAAGAGCTCAACATTGAAGACACTGAAAACTATGCAGAGTTCAACTCTGAAGGCACTAAAAACTATGGAGAGATCGACTGCGACATATAAAATTATGGAGGAATCGGCCTAGACATCGAAAACTATGACGAGATTGACCTGAACACCAAAAACTATGGAGTGTTCGATCTGGACACCTGAGACCATGAAGAGATCGACCTGGACAACGAAAACTACGGAGTCGTCGACCTGGACATCGAAAATTATGGAGAATCGACTTGGGCACCTAAAACTACGGAGAGGTTGACCTGGACGTCGAATACTCCCACACAGAACATATCGACCATAGTACATCTTTTGAACATCCATGGTGGATGAATCGATCGTCCCGGGGACATCGATGGACATCCAGCACATAACCACAGAAAGTGTCAATCGGCACGAATTCTAGGTAATGTGGCTGGTCTTTGAACGTACCAGTAGGTATATAATATACGTATATCTAATATCTTATGGATGTCATCGATTACGCGAAAACAGCTATCCATAAGACGTTCAACGAACATATATATTATGACATTTAGATGTTCATATTATACGATCAGCGGACGTGAAATGTATGTCCAATAAACATCTACGAGAATGTTCAAGAGACAACCATATTACATAGAATTGGTGCTGATTACTACTTACTGTGGATGTTTAGTGAATGTATATAGATGTCCCCTGTATGTTTAGCTTTTCATCCAGATTAGACGTATAATGTAGAGACAATGACTAGCCACACCTCGATCTGACTTACGTATATACGTTATTATTCATTTTTCATTGACTCTTGGCGGCCTATTTTTTCTGATGGAATTTTGCGAAGCACTTCTCGGGTGTGAGATCGTGATCGCTAGATTCAAAGCGCGCGAAACTGAAGCGTAATTCAAATTTCACTAATGCGAATCTCCTACAAATATCGACTGTAGCTGCTTAATAAATTAAATCAATTCATCAAGCAGCCATAATCGACGAAATTTATCTCAAACAAATTGTGAAAAAATTTCGCCACGACTCGTCACAATTTGTTTGAGATAAATTTCGTCGATTGTGGCTGCTTGATGAATTGATTTAATTTATTAAGCAGCTACAGCCGATATTTGTAAGAGATTCGCATTAGTGAAATTTGAATTAGGCTTCAGTTTCGCGCGCTTTGAATCTAGCGATCACGATCTCACACCCGAGAAGTGCTTCGCAAAATTCCATTAGAAAAAATAAACCGCCAAGAGTCAATGAAAAATTAATAATAACAATATTCGGTCACGCCTATAACATACTAAGATTACGTATATACGTTCTATGGATATGGAGGACAACGTCCGTTATGCACATGTTTCGCTGATGCACCAAACGGGCTGCTATACAATGTGGTTTTTTGGATGTCTGGTGTATTTCCATCCAATAGACATTCCCTTAACGTCCATTAGGTACGTTTTCGCGAAGACAAAGTTTGAACATACATTAGATGTCCAGTTGGCGTATTGACAGTGAAGTCATACAATGCGGTCCTCTAGACGTTTAGTGTATGTCCACCGTATGGCCCTGAATGACGTTCATTTTTCATCATGCAGAAATGATGCAATGGACGTTCTTATTTTATTTATCAAATACATCTCCTTGTAGATGAATTTTGAACGTCTATTGGATGTCTCTTTAAAGTACTACAGATTCATCTAATCGAGGTATTCTACTTAATGTTCCATGGACATCCATTTTATATCCATCCCGACCGATCAAGGTGGTACATATTATGTATGTCCAATGGATGTCCCGTTTTTATCCACTGTGATATGTCCAACTACAAGACTGCTATAGACATTAAATAGAGATACATATATCGTCTACCGTGGATGTGGACGTTTTACGGACCAATGGATCATTCATGGACGTCCAATGGACAGTACGTTCTGTGTGGGCTATGGAGAAATCGACCTAGACATGGAAAACTACGAAGCGGTCGACCTGGACATCGGAAATTATGGAGAATCGACTTGGGCACCTACAACTACGGAGACGTCGACCTGGATAACGAATACTATGGAGACATCATCCTGGATACGGAAAACTATGGAGACATCAACCTGGATACGGGAAACTATGGAGACATCAACCTGGATACGGAAAACTATGGAGAGATCGACCTGAACATCGAAAACTATGGAGGAATCGACTTGGGCCCCTAAAACTATGGAGAAATCGACCTCGAGAGTAGGTTGCCAAACATAGTGGTTGGCAAGTTGCGAAAGATCGGTGTGCGAAATCACAGAGTCGACCACTGAAAAAGTGTAACATTTCAGAGAAGTTTTGAAATGTAAATGACCATATCACCTAAACGACTGAACGTAGAACGCTCGTTTTGGTCTTCAACGAATTTTTTTGGCCTGTAGTATCTGATTATATCTGAAAAAGATTTAAAAACGCTATCATTTTATCAATATAACATATTAACCTCGCAAAAAAGTGGCCAAAACAAGTTGGCTCGAGAAAATGATCTGCGACATGTAAATGTACTTGTCTCGAGACAAGCCATGTGTTATACCAAAGTATAAAATGGGCTAAATTGACGAACGAATAAAGATTTTGAGCATGCCTATTTTTTCTTTATTTTACCTTACAATCGATTACCACCAATTTCTTACAAGGTTATTCTTAATTTTCCTACTCATTATGAAGTGGTGATACCTACAAACAATGCGAAAATGATTTACGTTCATCTTGCAAGCTTTTTGAAAGATCACTTGGGTTGAAGGGAATCTGTTCATTTCCGAGAAATCCTGGTGCCACACCCATTTTTCATTGAATTTTATCCAATTCTCGCGCACATTCTACAAATATGTCATGTTGACCCTCGCGGCCAGCAACCCCGGCAGTAGACAAGCAATATTTAAATAATGTTTTTATTAATATTCTCAACATTTTGCCTTTGAAGAATAGTCTAATCTCTTTCAGAAGGTTTTAATGCACGTATTGAAAACGATCATTTTCAGTTTAACAATATCACGCATCTGTAAATAACAGAAAATGGACCCCGCTGCCCTAAAGGTGTCACAAACTGGGCCGTTTACTTTACTCGTAGCTTTTACTTATAGTACTACACTGTAAAAAAAATTTACTAGAAAATTACAGTACCGGACTGGAAGTTTTTATTCACAAACCGTCTCTTAAATTTCAAGTACGACTGTGTTGGAAATTCTAATTTAGGACACATGAAAATAATTTCAATGTTATCGAAATAGCCGTCACTTTGTACTTGAAATTTAATGTACCGCGTCAAATATTTCTGATTATTGTACACAAAATTAATGTACGTCATAGATCTTTTGTTGCAAAGCGGTACCTTAAAATTCAAGCACATATATGTTGGGAATATAAAATGGGCTTAAAAACAATATAAAGAAAATAGGAACTATTTTTTTTTTTATTTTTACTTTTATTTATTCTTTCCATGGTATGGCTTCAATCGCCTTTTACCGCCCATCCCACCCTTCCTCCTATCACTCCCTACCCGCACTTCGCTAAGCTAACCTAACTTTCCATGCGGCCGCAGCCGACTTAGCTATACTGTACCGCATTCGCCATGAACACGGGGAAACTGCGGAAAACCCGTGCTGGTACAGACGGCCATATATTTTTCTGGTCTCCCGGTGTATATACGAAAGTAAAGTACTTAAGTGTAGACACCGAGGTCTCAGAAAAACTGACCTCCCGCTCACTGATTGATATGCCAGCCGGTGCACGGCTAAACGGTCACCCATCCAAGTTATGGCCGCAAACAATGCTGCTTAACTCGTGGGACCGCCAGAGCCGTACACCGACCGCACAACCATCAGTGTCGGTTAAGAAAATAGGAACTATTACTCGGGCATTATTTTTTCAGACATATTATGTCATTAGAAATTGTTGGTTATTGGTTTTCGCCAAAGAAAATGTTTCACCTACCTTAGGGTTTGAACCTACGACCTACCTATCTAAGTACCTAACAACGCACGCACGCTACAACCAGCTACGCAACGCTATCAACGACTTAGTAGTTTTGGATATCAAAATGGCATAAGAGTTATATAACTATTATTCTTTTAACCGTACTTATCATTGACATATTAAGATGTTCAATTGATTACAATCAGAGCGTGAAGTGTGTACGGAAATATTTTCAAGTGAACATAATGCATAACGCACTCTACATACTGAAAAAAATGTTTGTATGAAAATTACTATACCGGTATTGGAAGCTCGGATGCATATACCGTATATGAATTTTCATATACATAAATCTGTAATATTTAAAGAATCGGTATACGATAATTAAATAGAAACCTTCGATATTAATGGAAAAATGTGTTCGAGGTTTACAACATTATCACCAATTATTATAAGTAACATACATTAAAATTCACAAACGGGTGGATAATTTTTTTCACGTACTGTATACTAATTTCAATATGCATTCTATTGTAAAATTTAGTATGGTAGTAGACTAAAAAGAGATGTACACCTCTAACAGTAATGAACCAGAGTGCTTTCTTTATGCAACACTCTTTTCTATTATTGTAACCAAAGGATATTAAAAGTCATATATGTGCGAATAGTTTTCCTGGTATATGGTATACTAATTTTAACATGCATTTTTCTTTAAATTTAGTATGTTGGTGTAGCGAAGAAATTTAATTAAAAAATATTTATTTGTACGTGTTCAATCGAGTTTTTCTCCACTTTTAATTACATATTACATCTTTGTCTACATGTTGGTACATATTAATCGTTGAAAAACATATTTAATTTTTTTTACATTGTTCGGGAATCGAACCTGGGACCCTCCAGTTGGTGTTGTAGCGCTGCGCCTTAGCTCACTCGGCCATTCAGATCATATGATTGAACAATTTTTTTTGTCTATTTGATTGTCGGTAATATGAAATATAAAATGAAATTAGTGTAATATGGACAGATATTTTTAGATTTATGTGATTGCGCCTGATATGGTAATAATAAAAGCACGTTCAGTTATTTTTCACGGCAATCGGTTATATCAAATAGGGTAGGTTGTTACTATCTATAAATATATTGAACGAAGTTGCTTGTTTCATTGGTTGCGCGAATTAGTTCATTAGTATTTAGGTGAATGACTCTCTGAATGACCTCAGGGTCAGTACTAGGACGCGTGACCGCCTGGTTGATAAGTTCGTTAACCACCTAGTTTACACTGACGGTCCATACTGGAAATCGTTAAACGCGGTTAAATTTCCAATAACGGTATATGAATACCCAAACAAGTCTTTGGATAATCACATTGGATGTTAGTTTTAATATACTTGTGCCAACAAACTTTAAAAGATTCTGACCCTTTACCAGTTTGGTTAAGTTATTGAAATTTAAAGAACAGATGACTCTTCCTATTCATATAAAAAGGTATAATATTTTTATATTCAAGTACAGAATTTTACAAAACTCTCCACTGATTTTAAAATACTGGTCTATAAATAGTTGCCTTGGCACACGCGTATTCAAAAATTAATATCTTTCTTAGAATTGCAAAGTATTAGCACCGAAAATTCCAACGCGTATTTCTTAATTTCTAATGACCATATATTAATGTTCAAATAGGTTTTACGATATCTACAACGCATGTTAATTTTAAGGTATACTTGTGGACGAGATTTCGAGGTTTTTACTCTTTTAATTTTGAAATCGTGTTTTAGAAATTGAAACTATCATGAAGACCTACTTTTAATATGTAATTGTATATTAAATATTTAGTCAGCCTCTAAACTTGCGAACTTGTACACTAATTTTAATACACCGGTCTATGAATAGTCTTTCTAATAGACATGTATTGTAATTTTGAATATCAGTTATATGAAAATTCATTTACTTTTGCTAAATTTCGTATACGGATGCTATATTTACTAGACAAAGTATATCAATTTCTATTTTATATACCAGGTTTTGAAATTTCATAGTTGTTGGTGTACGAAAATTCCTTTTTTTTTACAGTATTGTAAAATTCTGTACTTGAATATAAAAATATTATACTTTTTTATATGAATAGGAAGAGTCACCTGTTCTTTAAATTTCACTAACTGAATCAAACTGGTAAAGTGTCAGAATCTTTTACAATTTGTTGGCATAAGTATATTAAAACTACACTGTACAAAAAAAAAAGGAATTTTCGTACACCAACAACTATGAAATCAGTTCGTCGCCGACACTCGTGCCGGCCGGACGTGTTGTGACAACAGTGAGTGAGTGCGCAAATGAGTAGAATTGAACGCTCTGGCTGGAACCACCGTAGGTTTACAAATTCTACGCGTATAATCATCGGGCCACGGCTCAATGATGGCAGCTCTTGACTACAAGGGTCTGTCAAATACCCAAATAGATACCAACCCAAACACCAACGCAGCTTTAACAGCTACCAAAACTATTCCGCTGCTGCCCAAATCAACGTCTTTCCGAAAAAAGACCAAGCCATAGTGATAGAAGCTATCGACGGTCTCACCATCCAGGACTATGTCGTGTCCTTAGGAAAAATCATGAACTCCAACCACATCAGGTTTGCCTCAAGGATTTCGAACGGCAGGATCTGCTGTTACCTAGCCAATAAACAAATCGTCGAAGAACTGACTAAAAACCAAACAAAGCTTCCAATTGGCAAAGATCTCCTTCCGATTCGGTCTCTGGTAAACCAAAACGTACGAGTAGTACTCTCAAACGTATGCCCAATAATTCCACATGAGGTACTCGAAGAAGAGCTCCAAAAACTCGAAATTAGAATCGCATCAAAAATAAACTTTTTAAGGATAGGAATCCCAGACCCCAACTACGGACATATCTTGAGCTTCCGCAGACAAGTATACATCTATCCTGATGATGCCGAGAAAGTCCCTACGGCACTACAAATACAGTATGAGGAAACCACATACTGGATTTATCCATCTACAGACAATGCAACGTGTTTCATATGCAAAAAGGACGGCCACATGGCTAAACAATGCCCTAACGCACACACAAACACAAACGTGAGCAGAATTATTACAGAGACAAACAACACGCAAGAACAAACCACCGCAACTCGTGGAACGATCGGAGACGTCATCGTTAACTCGTCTAGCCAACAGCAGGTAATAATAAATACTCCTCCCTCCCGCGTAGCCGACACAGTCATCTCACTGAACCGAGGTAGCAGTACTTCTACTAATGTAGCAAGCAAACGGCCTCTATCATCTAGTTCCAGCGATATATCAACAGGGACGACCAGCCAAACCCGGAAGCTACGAGGGGATGAATCATCGGACGACCAATCATCCAGGACCGTCAAACCCACCTACAAAAAACCGAAAAATAAAGACATACGTAAACTCACCGCACTAGAAGACCAGCTTGCACCAATTAAAGAAATACTCGCTGAGGAACCTGAAAACTATGCTCTTAACTTCGATCAGATCAAAAGTTTCCTCGAAAATGCCCAGGGTATGCAAGACCCCGTCCCAACAGCCCTTGAATATACGACAGACCTCAACAAATTATGCAAAATGCTGAAAGACATTTACCCCTTCCTCAACGAACGTAGCATAAAAAACAGATGCACCAGGATTCGAAACAAAATAGAAAAATTCATCCAAGAGACAGTCGATCAAAATTCAGGTATGTCACAAGAGAACTCGGACTACGACGCGTCCTCCGAATGCGCCGATGGGGCTTTGGAACCCATGTCAAAATGAGTAAAAGCACTCAAACAATTATACAATGGAACATAAATGGATTTTATGCCCATCTAGCGCAACTGCAACTGCTGACAAACCAGAACTCGCCAGCTATAATCTGCCTTCAGGAGACGAACTTTAGGGATGACCACGTGGCCAGGATCCGCAAATATAAAGGTATATCAAAAAACCGAACCAACGCAACCCATGCAAGCGGGGGGGTCTGTACATACGTCCACGAAAGCTTCCACTGCGCAGAAATCCCAATAGTTACGAACCTTGAAGCTGTGGCAGTCTCAGCTATGCTACCCACCAAAATATACATATGCAATGTATATATCCCGAATCAGTATAACTTCCAGTGCCAAGAACTGATAGACCTCTTAGAGCAACTCCCGAAACCGTTTATCATCGTAGGCGATTTTAATAGTCATAACCATCTATGGGGCTCCGAAAAAACAGACCGCAGGGGAAGAAGAATACAACGAATTCTTGACGCAACAGAAGATTTGACCATTCTCAACGTTGGAGAAGCCACACACTTCAACGCATCAAACGGCTCCTTGAGCGCGATAGACCTGTCCCTCTGCAGTGCTTCAATCACCGACTTATTAACGTGGGAAGTATTCTCCTATCTACACGACAGTGACCACTTTCCCATTGCCATCAAAATGACAACAGATGAAGTGCACTCTCAGAACCAACCGCGAACAGCGAAATAGTGAATGGACGATGCCGACTGGGAAAAATACCAAGAAATTATCAAGTCCTCGATCGATAATTTGTGCCGACCAGATGAAATCGAAGACAACAGCATCGACCAAATATTAATGGAATTTAATAATCTTCTTGTTAGTGCCGGGAACGCCAGTATCCCCAAAAGTCCAGGTGCCATGAAACACAAACCTGTTCCTTGGTGGAATGATGTAGTTGATGCTGCGATAAAGGAAGCGAAACACGCATTTAACGTCCTAAAAAGACACAGGAATAAAGACAACCTATCTGCCTTTAGAAAAGCACGATCAAGAGCCCGCAATCTAATCAACCTAAGCAAAGAAAAATCGTGGAGCAATTTTGTCTCTTCTATAACAAACAAGACCCCCTACAGCGAAGTCTGGAATAAAATCAGATGCGTCAAAGGAACTTCTCGCACTACAGGGATAACCATGTTAAATAACGCTGACGATGACCAAGTACTGACGCAGCCAACAGAAATTGCCAACAAACTAGCCGAAACCTTTGCAAGGAACTCTAGTGATGAGAATTACGACACTGAATTCCGCGAGAATAGGATTGAGGCCGAACAACAAAACGAAGCAAACCTTCGTACTGACGGAGTAGACGACCCTCTTAACATGTCGATTTCTCTACACGAACTCCAATCAGTCCTTTTCAGATGCAGTAACACGAGCCCCGGACCAGATGGGATTCCTAATGCACTCATCAAGAAATTACCGCAAGCAGGCCTCAATTATTTCCTCTGTATCATCAACTATGTATGGTCCCACCAAGTTTTCCCTGAGATATGGAGAGAATCTATAGTTATCCCTATTCCGAAGCCAGGCAAAGACCACCGCCAAGCCGAGAACTATAGACCTATATCACTAACTTGCACAATGTGCAAGATCATGGAGAAAATTGTCAACAGACGGCTTAAATGGCAACTCGAAAAAACGAACGCACTCTCTGCATACCAAAGTGGATTTCGTCAACGAAACTCTACGACTGACCACCTCATCAATCTAGAGACCAACATAAACAACGCATTTCTGAACGGTCAACACCTGACTGCAATCTGCCTCGATATTGAAAAGGCCTACGACATGGTATGGCGAAACCGAGTAATCCGATTATTGAAAGATCACCACATCCACGGAAATATGATAGCCTTCATTGAAAACTTCCTGAAGGAAAGGCACATTCGAGTACGGGTCAACCAGGAGCTATCAGATCGAAAGATAATCGAGAATGGTGTTCCGCAGGGGTCCGTAATCAGCGTCACTCTCTTTCTGATCGCTATTAACGATATTACACATCTCATAAACGCTCCGGTACAAAAATGTCTATTCGCCGACGATCTGATGATTCTCTGCAAAGGGAAAAATATAAGCACAACCGATAAGCTCCTCCAAGAGACACTAACACGAATCGACAGCTGGTCCAAAGAAACCGGTTTCAAATTCTCCCCTACAAAAACTCAATGTATCACCTTTACGAGGAAAAAACTAAGGAATCAACAACCCGAACTATACTTAGGGGCACACAAAATCCAAAACACTAATTCAATCAAACTACTCGGACTTACCTTCGATAGCAGACTAACGTGGACCACCCACATAAAGCAACTGAAAAGCGAATGCAAAAATAGACTCAACCTAATCAAGTGCCTGGCATCCACTGAGTGGGGAGCGGAAACCAAGATACTAAGCAATACCTACAAAGCACTTGTCCGTTCCAAACTGGATTACGGCTCAATTGTGTACAATTCCGCAAACGAAGGCACACTCAATATCTTGAACCCAGTCCACACCGGAGTCCTCAGATTAGCCCTAGGAGCCTTCCGCACGAGCCCCACTAGCAGCATCCTGTGTGAGATAGGAGAACTCCCCCTCACGCACAGAAGGAAGCTCCTGGGTCTACGCTACGCCACAAATACAGCGACAACACCTTCTAACCCAGCGTTCAACAACACCTTTTCGACTAGAAATGAAGACAGACTCCTAAGGAAACCCCGTCTACCAAGACCCTTTTATAGCCGAATCAAGCACTACGTAGACGCACGCTATAACCCGCTGCCAGCGATCACTCAGAGAGCGACGCACCCGATACCTCCCTGGACGCTTCCTTCCCTCTTGGCTCCTACCAATGAGAGCCAAGAGGACGCAACCACACGACAGAACACCACGGAATTCTACACAGCCAGCGTCAAGACACAGGAATTCGGAACTGCAGCGGCAGTAGTTAGTAACGGGCACAAATGGAAAGTTCACTATACTGATAGCTTCTCAAAAAAAAATGCTGCCATCCACGCAATCGGCTACACGATCCAACATATCGAAAGGCACCATGGAAAAATGTTTTGGATGGTATGCGAATCCGAACACGCCCTCTCTGCTATTATGAACGAGAACACGGAAAATGTGGTGATACAGAAAATCCAGACTTCAATCGCTAACATAATCAGCAGCGGAAAATCCCTACTAGTGGAACCCTCCCGCACCGCCGAAGACATCAACGGCATTAAGGAAGCACACGACGAGGCTGTCCTAGCCTTAGACACCCCCATTCCTTCGAACCTGGTCACACCGTTTGAAGATGCTAAAATTGTAATTTCAAAAGGAATCGGAAAACTCTGGGACACCGAATGGAGTCAAGGAAACCGGAGCAAACTGCACACCTTCCGAAAAAACACGAAGGAAAAAACAGAGCTCTCCTCATTCCAACGCAAGGAACAAACCGTCATACCAAAGCAACCCACTTGCACCTTATCTTAAGAGAGGGACCAAAACGATGCGACACATGTGATGTGACCTTAACGGTCAACCACATTCTCCTGCAGTGCGCCAAGTACTCACACTTGGCACACAAGAATTTATTTTATCGACAATAAATACATTTGTTGCAAAGAAAGGCAAGTAACTAATTGTTCGTGTATTCCTAACGTTTTCTGCTAATTTTTTGTTTTCTCTCTGCATATATCGATTTCCGTTTAATAAGTTGACATCTGGGCCCAAGAATATGAATTTCCTGAACGACCTAAGGAAACACTGCGACATCTGCCGAGCATTTATTCTATCGCGTTTACTACCGCCTTTCTAGTCCACATCGATTTCGTGGGGAATTACTGAAATATATGATCGCGATGCACTAGATTATCTTTAGATATTTGCTCGATTCTCGCAAAGATAATTGTTTAATCAAGTGTTGACTGTGGTATTGTTGACTGAAGGCAATATAACGAGGAAAAAATCACAGAATGTCTAAAGTAAAAAACACAAAAAAGTACGTTCAAAAGTACTTAGCCAGTTGGGAGTCAGAACCAACTTTCAAAGGTAATTTAACCTATAATTGGACAAGAAGGAAAAAATTAATCAAAATAATTGAAATTCGACATAATTTAGACTGCCTCGCCTAAATTGTCTTTGTTAGTAGTGTATAAGTTACAGTAACAACATTTTAGTTTAAATTTCTCGTTTTTATGACGATATAGATTGGTTGAAACCGTCGCCGGATGGAGACTCAACGAAAGCATTTTGTGCATTCTGCAACACTACTATTCTCGCACACAAGAAAGGACTGGGAGAACATGCTGTGTCAAAGAAACACGAGCAGTGCCAGAAAAGTCGGAGTATTGTTGCCCAACCGCCAAAAATTGACAAATTTGCAAAAGTGACTTTGTCACAAAAACGAAAAATGGCGGAGTTGAAGATTGCTGCCGATGTGGCTGAGCATTGCTCTATAAAGGCTGTCGATCATCTCTCTCTTGTGATCAAGGATCTTGACTCTGATTCACAAGTTCTGCAGGATATTAAATTACACTGAACGAAATGCTCAGGGCTTATAAAAAATATTCTATCGCCCTGTATCTTGCAAGATCTCCTCGCGGACATAGGAGACTCGTATTTTTCGCTCATCATCGACGAGAGTACAACGGTCGACACGAAGAAGGTATTATGCCTCATGATCCGTTATTTTAGTCGGTTGAAGAAGAAAATCGTAACGACGGTTTATCGCCTAATCGAGATGACATCCGGGACATCCGACGCTATTACCGCCGCTATCTTGGATCAATTGAAGCGTGATAATCTCAAGCCGGAAAAGCTCTTAGGTTTGGGTGTTGATGGAGCGAGCGTGAACGTAGGCATGAATCATTCGGTGACAACGATATTGCGAACCATTAATCCTGAGCTTATCGTGATAAAATGCATTTGCCACTCGTTGCATCTTGCGGCAGAGGAGGCATGCAAAGTCCTGCCAAGGCACCTTGATTTTATGGTGCGGGAAACCCACTCATGGTTTTCCGTTAGTTCGAAACGCCAAATTCAATATGCGGACGTTTATCGTACTCTCGAGGGCAAGGTACCTAGAAAAATCGCGAACCTATCGAATACTCGTTGGTTAGTGAGGCTTGATGCTGTTGATGCCATTCTCGATCAATGGGACGCACTACAGTTGCACTTTAAAATCACCGAAAGTAACCAAGAGCGGTGCTATACGGCTTCTCAGTTACACGACATGTATTCGCCACCCGAGAATAAGCTGTACTTAACCTTCCTCAGTTCGACGCTTAAGGGTATCATGGGACTCAACAGATTATTCCAGTCTGATTCTGTGGACCCAATCAAACTTTTCAGAGATCTGAATGACTGCATTTATTCAATGCTTCAAGCGATCTTCGTCCCATCGCAGTTAAGCAAAATATCCCAGTACGATCTAGCAGCGTTCGACTTTAAGGGCAGGGTAAAATATTTAATTATTTTTTTTCCATTTTTTTAAAATTTTTTTAAATGAATGCCTAATGTCTCAAGAATATTGTGTAAAAATTTCAAGTCGATCGGAGTAAAATTGACGAAGCTATGAGTATTTGAGCGTCTATTGCTCCAGACGGATCTTATACCTGGGCGGCAGCTGCGCGGCGCGCTATTGTATTTTTCGACCCCGAATAAATTTATTGATAAACGGGCCTGTTCCGGTCCCGTTATATATATTCGAGGTATGGTGTATATAAGTATGCACATTAGTCTATACATCAGTTGACCGCTGTATGCCGTGCTGAGCAGTAGCAAGTCACACTAAAAGTTTGAGTCCGTTTTCGTTCGTATTCGTACCTCGAAAAATGCCTCGAAAAATAAGCAGAGAAGATCGTAAGGGTGGTATTGGACAATTGTCCCGACCAAAAAAAAAGCGCCTCCTCAAAAGCGTAAAAACGACGAACCGGTAGCTAGTAGCGCGTCAGCGAAAAAAATGAAAAATAAACCCGCTGTGGTGGTAGAAGACATCCAAAAACATTATCGAATGATAGATTTCGTTCTTGTTTTTTCGTCAATTGCTACTGTCGTCAAATGTGTGAAGTGTGATGGAAAAGTGATATTCCAAACATGCAAAAAAGAAGGTCTTGGTTTCAACATCAAGGTGACATGTGAAAAGTGTAAACAGCCTCACTACATCCCATCAAGTGAAAGAATAGACAGTGGTGTATACGATGTCAATTATCGGTTTGCTTTCGTAATGCGAGTGTTGGGCTTAGGTTTAGCCGGATGTAATAAGTTCTGCGGACTAATGGATTTGGCGAGTGCTTTCTTATCGAAACCAGCCTATAATTTATATATGAAAAAACATTGTGAAGCTATACAAAATGTGGCCAAGAAGTTCTTCGCATCGGCTGCACAAGAAGAGAAAAAAGCAATGTCTGACGCAAATAATGTAGAACCCTAGCGGATCCGAGCAACCGTCATTTTGTTGTTGCTTTACGGTCACATACAAGTAACCGTCATTATGAGGTTCATTTCCAGTTGTTTTACCGTAAAACAACTGTAATGTAACCGACAAAGCGACCGTTGTTTTGGAACAAAAAAGAACCCGATTGCAACTGCAAAGCGACCAATGTTTTAACCAAAAACAAACTTTAAAGTAACGCAGAAGTAACCGACAGTTTGTTAAAAGTTGTTTTCCGGTTATTTGAAAGATCTTCATATAACCGAATAGTAACCCGAAACGGAACATTGAATTCATTACGGGTCACTTTACGGGTCACTTTACGGTTCCCCGCCGGTCACTAGGTTCCTTCTGGGTTATTCTGGAGTGATTTTTTGTTCCATAACGACCGGTCACTCTTCAGTTATTTTGCGGTTCTTCAGATCCGCTAGGGAAGAAACGTCAGAATTGACTGTATCAGGCGACGGCACTTGGAAAAAAAGAGGATTCTCTTCGTTATTTGGCGTTGCTTCTCTAATTGGATATTGTACTGGAAAGGTACTTGACATTTTTGTAAAAAGCAGTTACTGCCACGGTTGTGAGACTTGGAAAAACAAATTGAATTCTGCCGAATACGAAGCGTGGTACGAAGAGCATGTGGATAGCGGTGATTGCAAAGCTAACCATGAGGGATCCTCTGGAAACATGGAGGTATCAGCAATAATAGAAATGTTCGAACGATCGGTGGTAAATCTTGGGGTGAAATATTGTAACTACATCGGAGACGGTGACTCAAAGACGTACAGCGGCGTTGTCAATGCAAAACATTATGGTGAAGATTTCGTGATAAACAAAAAAGAATGCATAGGGCATGTCCAAAAGAGAATGGGAACACGTCTGCGTGGACTAGTAAAAACAAGTGTAGTTGACACAAAAACCAAAGCCGGAAAGACCGTAAAAAGAAAAAGCCTTTCGGGCAAAGGAAAGCTCACTGCTAAAATGATTGACAAATTGACTGTTTACTATGGACTAGCTATTCGACGTAATTATGATTCAGTTGAGAAGATGAAAAATGCCATATGGGCAACTTATCATCACTACAGTTCAACCGACGAGAACCCACAGCACGAGAAATGCCCAAGCGGCAAAGACTCTTGGTGCGAATGGCAGCAAGCTGCAGCTGCAGATGCTCTAGAATCATTCAAACACACCTACGCAGCTCTTCCTACTGACGTTCTAGAAGCCATTGAGCCCATTTATAATGACTTAAGCAACGACGCACTTTTGACGCGATGTCTTGGAGGTTTCACGCAAAATAATAATGAGAGTCTCAATCAACTTATTTGGAAAATCTCTCCAAAGTCAGTCGGTCAGGCCTTTCTGTATGTCGGTCGAGTGCATTAATTACGGGTACGAATTTAACGTCCTAATTGCCACGGTTCATCGAGATTCAGTTGTGCAGATCAAAGAACGCTGTAGAGATTTCATGATCGTTCTGGTGTCACAACTACAAAAGGGAGTTCCAGATAACATCAAAATCCTTGATGAAATATCGACATTCTCACCGCAATCTGCGTCATCTCTGGTGAAAGCAGATATCACAAATATTGCCGCCAAATTTAAGCACACCCTATGTAATGACATTGATTCAACTGTGAAGGAATGGAACCTGCTTCACAGGGCTGAAGTCACCGATTCCTCCAACACTGAACGGTTTTGGGCAGAGGTTAACGAGCTTATTGATGCAGGTGGAAACCGCAGATTCGGCAATATATCGAAACTCGTTCTCGGGCTACTGAGTCTACCCTTTTCTAATGCCGCCGTTGAACGTGCATTTTCGATCGTAAACATTGTCAAAGACAAATTACGCAATAAAATTTCGGTATCGATGGTCGAGGCGATCTTGCATGTCCGTTGCACTCTCGACGTGGAATGCTGTAACTTTAAACCAACGGCTGCTATGCTAAACCGCTTCAATACTGAAACGGTATGCGAAATACCACACGACGAGGAGGTCAGAGTCCTAGATATTTTATCCAATGCCGATTGAGGAAAGAAAGAAAAGAACGAGAGTGGGAGCGAGAGTGAGGAAAAGATGACGTATATTATTTATGTTCAATCGTTTTTGTTAATCTCTTCGTCTAAGATCCTATATAATGCACACGGTTACGTTACCTTTTACAGATTTATCCATACGTAAATGTTGATAAATAAATAATATTTATGAAAGTAATTGTTTTTATTACTAATCAGAGTCAGGTTTTTCTATCAAAATTAACATTTCACCGTACTCATACCGTATATAAACAAAATTTTCAGTTTTCTGATAATCCCCTAAAAAATACCCTTAATAATTTTTTCCCCTTTTTGTCCCCTGACCCGACCAAAAAAACCCTAAATCTAGGGGGAAATCCCCTGATCTGGCAACACTGGTGCCAAGGCAACTATTTATAGACCAGTGTTTTAAAATCAGTGCAGAGTTTTGTAAAATTCTGTACTTGAATATAAAAATATTATACCTTTTTCTATGAATAGGAAGAGTCACATGTTCTTTAAATTTCAATAACTTTAGGGGAGGGAGTCAGGTCAAAAATGTAAAAAATCGATTTTTTTTTTTCTATAAAAATGTTCATTTCCATGTAATCTATGTGTTAGTAAAGTTATAAGCCGAAATTCGCAAAAATGGCCAAGTTCTACGGTACCATTTATATTTTATTTTCTTAAAAATCTTAAAAAATTATCACTATATTATATTTAAATTTGAAACTATTTTATTTATTTATTGTTTTTATATGCGGACATTAAGGCCGATTTTTTGTTGACACAAAATAATTAAGGGTGTTGAATTTTTTTTTCAAATTTAATAATTATCTTTTTTTTCACTTTCTGCAGCTTTGTTTAGTTAAGTATGATCTCCGAACCTTCAAAATCTTAGACATAAAGCCGAAAAATTGCCAATTTCTGCAATATGCCTGTTTTTTAATGATTTTTTTCTATAGATAAAAAAATTAATTACGTATTTGTAAATAAATTTGTATCTGTTTACCATTTTTAAAAACAATTCGTGAAACGCAATATAAACGATGCGATGACAGTGTGATGTCTCCAATGCAACAAGTAACATTTACATCATATTTGAATTCGCGCGAATAACGGGGCATGCGCTATGATAGTTTGATGCGTATTACATGCACAGCGTGTTACTGCCGGGAAATTGACTTCTGCTACACTCGAGCAATATAACATCTAATTGACCTTTCTATTTTTTGTTCATACTATGTTATTAGCTTAATTCCATTGGACGTTTGCTGTTTTTTTAAAATTAACAGTGTTTAAAACAGAATCAACAATCATCAGAAATGTACAAATATGTATTATTTCTTTTAAAGTGGTGATTTAATGTGTTTGCAGTACATTTCTGAATGTTTCAACACTGGATAAATTGTCAGTGATGTTGTCAATAAAAGAGATCATCCCAGTGTTATTCACAGGTTTTTAAAAATATTATGCATTCATTTACTTATTTTTTCGTTATTAAAAAAGTACATTTATTTGTAAAATGATTACTAATATTGTGAAATCTGACTTACAAATAATATTTTTATTTTGTTCATCAAAGGTACTAAGATTCCCCAAAGGTAAAAGCAGCGCAAAATTTTTTTTTGGGTCATAAACTTTAGATGCTATTTGCCGAAACTTGGTTTTCAACCTATTCTGCGCGTGATTCAGACCAAACTGCTAGGCAGATTGGACTGGTTGACGTCTCATTTTCTTCTTCATAAATCAAATGTTAATAACCGCGTTTAACGATTTCCAGTATGGACCGTCAGTGTAAACTAGGTGGTTAACGAACTTATCAGCCAGGCGGTCACGCGTCCTAACACTGACCCTGAGGTCAGTCAGAGAGTCATTCACCCAAATACTAATGAACTAATTCGCGCAACCAATGAAACAGCAACTTCGTTCAATATATTTATAGATAGTAACAATCTACCCTATTTGATATAACCGGTTGCCGTGAAAAATAACTGAACGTGCTTTTATTATTACCATATCAGGCGCAATCACATAAATCTAAAAATATCTATCTATATTACACTAATTTCATTTTATATTTCATATTACTGTTGTACCCCGATTGCGTGTACAGGTATGCACATTCGTGCGTTCATACGCGCATGCATATTTTCGGGCTTCGCGCTCGCGTTAAAGTAATGCGGTCAACTCGCGACCGAGCGTACGAGCCGAGTCAGCATTTTTCGAGATCGATGGATACTTTGTATACATCTTTTCGAATATCTGTTTTAAAAGATTCGAATGAGAACTTTAAAACAGTAAATAATAAATAATAAACAATGCTCGGAAAATGCTGATGTGACTGCTCTCACCTTAATATATAAGGACCGGAGAGCAGCCACGGAGGTTAGATTAATTTCTGGAACTGTACGGTTTGGATCGACTGAAATTCGAGCAAGGAATCTCAGTATCATCTTTTAAGCTCATCGACGTACGATTGATTTATCATTTGTAATTAGAGCCTAGAATTCGTGATATAATAAATTATTCCTTTATTAATATTCAGATATTATTACTTGGGTTCTAACCCTTTACTGGTATACCCCAAAACTAGAGCAACCAAAACCCGGGGACGGATTTTGGCGGCATAACATTGGTGGCATAACATTGGTGGCAGCGGTGGGATACCAGAGTAACACCGAATAGAATAATTTTTAAATACGAGAATTTTTACTTTCTGTAAAAATCTCCGCAAATTTCTAGTTCCTACGTTCGCTGCATTTCGCGCGCGTAGTAGCTGCCTAAATAAGGCAAAGAAGAGGCCCTCTCAGTGAAAGGAGAGTCCAGACGATCGATCAACGAGTATCGACGGATCCAGGGGATCACAGGAACCAAACCAGGGAACCGAAAAGCCTGCAGCAACTTTCGAAGGGCGTCACCAAACGCCAGACAGTTCGAAGGGAGCCAACACGACTACAAGAGTCAGCGCCACAGAGCAAGGGCATCCCGAGATGTGGAAAATAAGCGCACTGTAAGTGGCACCACATATTTATTTACCGTTATCAAATTGTATTTTTCCAGAACCGATACGGGCAGTACTGTTCCGACGTAAGAAGATACATGAGTGACCAAGGAACCCCAGCAACCCGAACGATAATAGAACGTCGAGGAAATTCGTTGGAATCCACATTACCAGAAGAAAACGTACCAGTCGCCGCCAGTTTGGAGAGTGCGCTTTTGGAGATCTCGGAGCGTACGAGAAGAGCTCTCAGCGAATTATCACCAGAAGGCACCCAGGAGGGAACGGAAGATAGCCCGAACCCCTTATTCGGCGTTAACCTCAAGAGAGGAACTGACTTTGGTACAGAGGACGAGCTTGGGGAAATCGACGAAAGCCTGTTTGAGCCGCGAGTAGCTATGCTTCAAGACGCCGAAAACGGGATATCTCCAGGTACAGTCGATAGGCATATCGACGCTATGAGAGCGCAATTAGGAAACACTCACGGGGAACGGAGACAAAATGTACTGGACTGGGATTTGGAGCAGAGCCACAACTTCGATCTACGCCGCAGATTGAGCCAGCTTCCCAGGTTCGGACTTGCCCCCACAAGAAGAACTCTATTCGGGGATATACCATTAGAACCAGGAAATATCCGGATAGGAGAGCCTACTGGGGAAGAGCACCAAGAAGATACACAAGGCGAAGAGCCGGATAGCGATCTAGGTCGGCAGATGGAATCCATGGAGAGGAAGATGGAAGAACTACTTCGGGCCGTATTCCAAGGACGTGGAGGCCCTCCATCCTCACCTCACCACCGCCTTCGGGTCCACCGCCACCGCCGTTCGCACAACCGCAAAATTTTAACCAACTTCCGCCGCCAAACCGGCCTGAAGAACAGCCAGAATACCTCGAACTGGGACTAGCCCTGAGAAATATAAAAAGTTTCGATGGCAACGATCCTAGTAAGCTCGATGGATTCATACTATCGTGCGAAACGGTCTGGGAACGTGTGCGACCTGGGCAGCGGTCTACTCTACTTGCTCTCATACTTAGTGGCAAATTGGAAGACAGAGCAACTCGGGAGATGAAGCACAAAACCATCACCACCATCGAGGAATTAAGAGTTGAATTGGAAGCTCTGTACGGGAAGCGGAAATTACTTGCATCTCTACAATATGAATTTTGTCTATTACGTCAAGGAGCTAAGGAATCCGTTTCTGCCTACGCCACACGAGCAGAGAGACTTACGGTAGAAGTTATAGAAAAACTCTGCGAAGGCGTCGCACCACAGGGCGCTCCTTACATCGAAGAAGCCACAAGGAAAAGTGCTCAGATGAATTTCGAGAACGGATTGTGCAAGGAAGTGCAAACTATCGTTCGATCGAGAAATTACCAGAGTCTGCATGATTCTGTAGTTGGAGCTATTGAAGTCGAAAGAATGACGTCTCCAAAATCTTTTAAAAATAATAATGAAGGCGGAAATTCCCGTCATTCATTGTCTGCTACTGGTCCCCCGCGCAGAAAAAAACAGTCCCGGATGGAGTCCCGGATGGAGTCCCGGCGGGAGTCCGGGCGGGAGTCCGGGCGGAAGACCCGGCAGTCCCGGCCGGGACTGCCGGGACTCCATCCGGGATCCCGAAAGCCCGCCCGGACTCCTTCCGGGATCCCAAAAGCCCTCTCGGACTCCTTCAGGGACTCCATTTCTACAATCTCGGCGGGACTCGATCGATCGGCCCGGACTCCCGCCGGGACTACATCCGGGATCCCGAAAGCCCGCCCGGACTCCATCCGGGACTCCATCTCTAGAATCTCGGCGGGACTCTATCGATCCGGCCTGGACTCCCGCCGGGACTCCATCCGGGATCTCAAAAGTCCGCCCGGACTCCATCCGGAACTCCATCTCTAGAATCTCGGCGGGACTCGATCGATCTGGCCCGGACTCCCGCCGGGACTCCATCCGGGATCCCAAAAAGCCCTCCCGGACGCCCGCCCGGACTCTATCCGGGATTCCATCTCTAGAATCGCGGCGGGACTCGATCGAAGCGAACGGTTGAGCTCGAGTTAGAGACTCGAACAATTATAAGAACCCTTGTAATTTCAAGCAATAATTTGTGATAACAAATATTTTAATTCAATAAATATCTTTTTAATTGGCAGTCGCGTGGATTCTAATTCCTTAATCGGTAAAGATACCTTTATATTAAAATTCCCTTTCCACGATGACTTGATCACTCGTCGCCTTTCGAGCAAAATAAAAATAAAAAAAATTAAAAAATAACATATTTATAATATGGAATGACATTCAAACCTGTGAAAACTGAAAATAATTCACTATAACTATACCGTCGGTAGATTAAAGTTTTTTTATTTTTTGCTACTTTGTGATTGACTTTCATTGTCATGAAACGATTGACTTTCATTGGGAGCTCCCAATGACATGCAGTGCAATAATGTGCCTCTTGGTAAAATTAAATATCAAAACTAATACAGAAATACTAATTATAGAGTGTTCTTCAATTTATATGCATAGCGAGTTTTATTTTTTTAATAACCTTAATAAAATCAGTGGTTTTTCAGTCATTAACTGAGATTTGCGTAATCCAGTTTTTTAATGCAACCTCATAATGACACTTAACATCATCTAGCCATATTGTCTGTTTATGTACTAAATTCAGTGACTTTCTATGTTTGTTGGTTGATTATTTACTCTTAAGCTTCTAATGTTATCTGGTAAAATTTAGTGGTTTCTATTTGTTTAAGCATAATTCAATCATACGCAATCTCCTAAAGTCATTTGGTATGATGCTGAGTCGCTTGGTTTGACAAGTTATCTCGACTGATACAGGAATAATAAAGTGTTTTTCAATTTCTATGTGTAACAAGTTTTATTAATTTATATATGTAACAAGTTTCATTGTTTAATATATTCATAAAAATCAGTGGTTATTCAGTAATTAACTGAAATTTGTGTACTATAGTTTGTTTGAACCTGCAACCAACACCATACAGCAAAAAAGATGATTTATATTTAGTGACTTCTGTGAGTTTTATTCGTTGCTTCATGATTGACTCTGAGCTCACAATGTCATTCGATGAAATACTGGATTTTTTTTATAAGAGAAGTTATGAGAACTGAGAAAAAATTAATTAATAAAGTGTAGTAAATTTATATGTGTAACAAGCTTCATTTTTAAATAAATTTGGTAAAGTTAGTGTTTATTCGGGTTTAACTTGGATTTGTGGATTAATGTTTTTCGCAATCTGCACTTTCTTAACATTGTCCAGGAAAAAGTCAATTTTTATTAAGATAAATTATTGGAACAATCAGATGTGGTGTGACCTTTGTAATATACATTTTTTTTCTAAATTTAAATAGAGTAACAAAGTCACCTAGAAAAGACATGAAAGCTGTCAGTCTTAATTATATACAGGTCCTGAAATAATAACGATAGCACACATCACATGACATTAATCAAAATGATCTGTATTGTTGATTTTGTAGTTCTCCATGAAAAAAAAAACCTACAATTTTCATCTTGCTATTTATACCATTTTTTAATGTGGTAGTATTTTTAGGATTCTGACTCTGATTTTGAGGATGTTATGAGGATTTTGAGGAGACTTATAGTCTCAATTCTATAAATGTACTAATATGGAAAGATCGTTGTAGTTTATAGTAGAAAACTTAAACTAAATCAATGCTTTATTATTATTAATTATTTGAAAATCACATTACTTTTATAAAATGTTATCCTCTTTTATTCTCTTTGGATGAACCAAGGATTGATGATTCAATATAGACTTTGCAAAAAGTGTTGAAATTCCCCCAAAAAACACAATGTGTAAAAAAATTGAGACAAGAACATTTACGTGAGTGGTATCAACACCCCAATAAAAAACAGTGTTTCAAAAACTTGAGCCATAAAAAATGTATCAGCACAAAAAGTTGTGAAATGAACTAAAAATATCTGCAGCAAGTCAAGTACATGTTGTTCAACATATATATATATATATTGTGACGGGCCCTTACCACGAGTATTTCGGCCACTCGTGCAAGATCCAACGCCCAAATATAACGACGCCCGAGGTTTCTCACTCGATTTTTACCCGCACTTAACACCTGATTTCATACGACCTTGATGGGCGCCAGGCTCTCTATTCTATCCCGAAAGCCAGGGAGTTTCCTTCCCGTTCGATATTTCCGTCGTAAACCGGCCGACTAGCTGAAAAGGGATGCAGTTCGAGGCATGCAAAATAAATCACCCGAACGAATATTTCTAATTCTCACAACCGTAACAAAAGATTTATTAAGAAATAATGAATAACAAAAAAAACAACAAAAGAAATATTACAATATTGACTCGAGTCCGACAAGTACCGCGGATCTTCACGCGCGCGACGCTATCGCTCGAGTCTACTTTATTCTCAAATATCAACGAAATCTACTGCTAAATAATTTACCGAAAGACCGGACGCGGCAACGAGCAATCCTGCAGCAGCACGGCTGAGTACAGTATAATAGTGCACCACGTGCGCCTACCTTATTCGCTGGTTTCGCTGCGGTCCGTCCGTCGGTTTCCTTCAATCTCCTTACTAGCTGGGTTCTCCTCGCGGCTACTCTCCGAGCACGAATCGATCGGTTTTCCTAACCGAGATCTACGACACTCGGGATTTTCACACGCGGGAACACGGTGTCTCGAGATATGCGCGAGAATCGCTCGAACGCTCTATCTCCGAGTCTTTCAATACCGCTTAATAACGAACGTAGCAAATCCTTTGTCTAGTAGTCGCAAGGGCACGCTAACCACTCGACGTAATTGTTCGTACTTTATTTTACTTTCTTTTACGGAATGATCCACGAAGACTCACGTCCGCGAACTACTAATCTGCTATTTCTTTCAACTCCTGCTCAGATTACTTCTCAACGCGAGGCCTGCCGAAATTATACTTGTGAATGCGCGGCCTGTCGAAATTAGACTAATTAATTCATCGCCTGCCCAAACGAGACTAAATTCTTTTCTCCTATTCTTCTCGTCTCCGCTTTATGCGGGTCTTCGTAGTTCGGTGGTCTTCGGACGTCCGGGGTGGGGGTCACGGCCTGTCATCGATCGTCTTCGACGTCGATCGGCTTCTCGTTGCCTCTCTCTCGCGCTCCTTCCATCCTCGACTCTCGCCGAGGCTCTCGAGCCTCTCTCTCTAACTCTCGTAGATCCTGCAATCAATAGTCCACACAGCAATACATTGTTCTCGCAACGGTTCGGACCTCGGCGGCGGGAAGCGATTCTGTTGCTATGTAACTTTTTCCGGGGTCTCGGTGCGCGAGCATTCGCAACCAAGCGCGCTGCTGCGAGCGCGTTATAACGCCTCGTCACATCCCCCCACTAGGCCAAACTACCCGCTCTAACGCGAGGTAGGCACACGCCGATACACCATTGCAACGCGCTATGCTGCAGAATCGCTCCCCACACATCTCCCGGTCTTCCGTCGCCGCAAAAACCATTTTTTTTTTTTTTTTTTTTTTTTTTTTTTTTTTTTAATTAATTCCCAACACCAACGCATAAGTTTAGCCGGTTCCAAAAATAACTTCTTTATTAGATTTTCCTCCTTTGTTTTTTTTTTTTCGGACGTGCCGTCGCTCGCGGTCCACACCCTCACACCATACAGTAATATGTCATAATAAAGAAAGGAATACAAAAAAATAACTCAAAAAATTAAATCATAATGTCTCTCTTTGGTGGGGGAACTAGTAACCACAAAAAAACAAGAAAAAAAACAAACATTGTCTAGGCTCAGTCTCTGAGTGCTTCTTCGCACTTGGTGGCTTATAAACTACACTGGTAAAGGGCGGGTTATAGGAGCCAGCGTCTCGGTAGTCGTTTGCCACGTCCTCGTGGTCTAATAACGACGGGAACGTCCCGTGCAGTCCGGGCACGTCGAGCGGGTGTAATTGAGCCGGTAGCAACTTGTGCAATACAGCGGGCTCTCCGGTGTCCATGGAACTGGACAGTCTCGCGGGCCGTGTCCTTCCTCGAAGCATCGGGGGCAGGTCATCTCTAGCCCCACCGCTCGTTCTCTCTGGCGTTGGCGGATCTGCCGCACTCTTCCCGCGCGCCCTTCCGCAATCGCCCGCGCCATGCCATGGGGTCCCGGACAGTTGGCAGTCGTCACTCCATCGCGATTGCACCTGCGGCAGAACTCGTCCCGCAGGCGCTGCGTGCATTGTTTCCAGGCATGCCCTGGCTGTCGGCAGTTAAGGCACCCCGGCGGCGCGCGCGTCGATGTCGGTATCGCTGGTGCTGGTGGGCGTTCCGGGACGCCTCGCGTCGGGGCTCTGGTCCACTGGACGTTCTCCATTTCCTGGCGCAGCCAGCGTCGCGTGACGACCTCGGTCACCGCCACCTCTCGCCGGGGCCGCCGCAGCAGCCCTAGCGTTCTCCTGCAGGTACCGGCGCTGGGCGTCTTCCCGCACCATTGCCAGCTGCTGCTCCTGCGTAGGAGCGGCCGTCACCAGCCTCGTGGCCTCCTCATGCCGGCGGCGAGCGGCCTCCCGCACCGCTGCGAGCTGGTCCACCGTCGACGGGGCCGGTGGTGCCGGTGGCATCTCCTCTGCTGCCTCCCCGCGATGTCGGCGCCTTGCCTCCAATCTGACGGCCGCCAGTTGCTCCTCCAAGGCTGTCAGATTCCCTGTCTGGCGTCGAGCCGACATATCGATACTTTTCTGTGAATATTCGTTCCGCTATTATTCCTCAAGCAACAATGATTGAGTACTTAACCTAGTTCACCGCGCCTACTGCAACCGAATCGTCTTTATAAAAATTCGCAACAAAATAATGACAATTTTCTACGCTGTTTTTATCTTTCTTTATTCCGCTTGCGTCATCGAGCGTTCCGGGATTTGCACGTTACTCACCAATTTCAGGTCTTTCACATGCCATCCCCCTGCAGGTCGGCCGTCTGGATCGGTCAATTCTACTACGCTTCGCGACACGACTCTCGCGACTTCGTATGGACCAGCGTATTTCTTCGCGAATTTTGGAGAGCGCCGATACCTTCGCTGCTTCGCGGCTCTAACGTTCGGCGCGTCTATCACATGCTACGTTAATGTTACCGCGATCTCGAAGTCTTGTGGCGTGGTCGGTATTATCTCCGCGAGCAGCTCTTTTAAGCGATCCGGCTGTGTGCTGACAAGCTCTTGTAAACCAAAACAAACACCGAGTGTCGCGAGCTCGTCGCTCGAGCGTACGATCGGGTGTTCAACCCCTACCTCTTCCAACGACCACGTGCTACGACCGCCGTGCACGTTAACTCCAAAGACGTAAATAAAATCCATTCCTAGTAAGCAATTCGATTTTAAATTTTTAACGATTATTGACGGAAACCATTTTTGCACGCCGTCAAGCTCGATCGGGAATAATGCCTCTCCGATCACTCGCTCGGGCGTACCGTTCGCCATCGTCACATAGTCGTTTCGACTCGGTGGATATTCTCTGTGCGGCAAGCTTAAATCGCGTACTATTTATCCTCCCACGCGACCGAAAACCGAAATAGTAGCACCCGTGTCTATCAACGCTTCGAGTACTTTCCCACCGATAAGCAACTCGACGAAAATTCGAATTCGTCCTGTCTCGCGCTGCCACTCCTCTGGTGGTGGGGGAAACGATTCGAAGAAATTCGCGTGCTCGGGCAGACTTGTCTCGATCGCGATCTCGTTCTCCCGATGCCCTATTTTTTTCCCGTCCTCGCGCGCGGCGTCACGTACGTTATTCGCGCGAGTCGCGGCCACATCTCTACCGGTCTCTAGCGCGTCATCTATCGCGACAATTTCATTTTCAATTTCTATTTCGTTCTCGGATTCGTCCGAACTATACCGATCCAGCGTCCAGATACCAGTCGACCTGTAAGGGGACTCACCTGTTTCGACTTCCTCGACTCGTGCTGAAAAATAAGTACCCGGAGTGCTCGACATACTCGCGCTTACATTTACGCGGTTATTTACAATCGGGCTCTCGACGTGAACTGCACCCTGGAAGGAATTAGGGAGGGGATTGGTTCGGAGAGGTATGGCGCTGAATCCTCTTCGTATCTCTTGTGGGTCTTCTGCTACTCGGCGCGCTGGCTGTCCCGCTGTTGCCAGTACCGGTTCGCGTTTTTTGACAACGCACAGCCGCATGTCGCACTGTTGACATCTCGGCGGCCGCATGCTGTACACAATTGCACTCGGGGATTTCTGCAATCTCTCCCGAAGTGGCCCGCTTCACCACAATTCGAGCAAAAGGGTGGGGGTCTTCTGTAGAAGCTCTGTGGGCCTCGAGGGAAGGCTTGGCGATTTTCTCCAGCCTGTTCGGTACGGCCCGCTTGCATGCGTGCGTTACCGTTGTTTCCCTCACTCGGCGGCTGTCTTGCTGGCGGCTGCTGCGGCACGTTGCTTCGGTCCGGCGGCGGCGCGGCGGCTCTCGGTGGCTGCTGCGCGGCGGCTCGAGCGTACGTTGGTGGTGCGGTAGCTGGCTCGATTTCAGCCGCTTCATTGCCCCCACTCTTGCGTCTCACTCGTCGTTGACGCTTTTTCGATGCTGCAGGCTCCACAGAATCAACGGACTCGCTTTCCACTGCATCGATCCTCGGCGCAGGCGCGTTATACTGTGTGCGCGCTGCCGGTTTCGGTGTGTAGCCATTTCTCGTCGCTGCTGAGGATTTTCCGACCCACGCGAACTCTTTCGCGATCGACTCCTCGCGACTCGGCGGAGGGCGTCGCGCCTTTGCTCTGGCCCATCTCTGCTCGATCCACGTCGTCTGCTTCACGAACTCTGCGTATGATCGGAAATCGCTTCGATCAATTCGGTCCCAGTACTCAGGACGGAGGCCAGCGTATGCCTGATCCAACTGATGGCGCACGCTCTTCCGCTTTCGTAAACGGTTGTACAATCCCTGAATGCAGATTGCATAATCTTTCGCGGACTCTTCGGCTCCTTGTGTCCTTTTCCTTATGTGTTCCTTCAGTCCTTGTTGGTCTCGATCCAAACTGAACCATGCACGGAAATCTTTCACAAAGTCGCGCCACGATCGCCAATATATTCGATTCGATCGATACCACTGGATGGCGCGTCCTTTTAGCACTTCTGGGAGTACTTGCAATCGCTCTTCGTACTGGATGTCTGAGGCAAGAAGTTTTTCTCGCACTTGCTCTAGAAATTCCTCACAGCCGAAGTCGTCTTCTCCCGTGAAAGTTAATCGCCATTTTCTCGCGATGTCGCCAATGTCGCGCACGCGGCGTGGTCTTCGATTCCGTCGTTGAGGCCTCGGTGCTGCGCGCTCGCCGCGCCATCGTCTCCGACGGTCTCCGCGGCTCTCGACTGTGTGCCACGTGTCGTCTGTCTCACTCGCGCTGTCAGAAGTAGATCGCGAGCTCGCCTGACTTTCCTCCGATGCTGTTGAATCACTGCACGAGACCTCGGTTAGCTCGTGCTTCTTTTTTCTCCTCGGCGCATCTCGGGGATGGCTACTCGCGGCACTCGTTAATTTATGACATTTTCCCGTTTTCCTAATTTTCCTCGTTCGATCTGGTTCACTGTCAGTCTGGGTGCTGGCGTCTTGGTGTGTCCGACAACTAGATTTCCGCCGATCAGCTGCGCCGGTGTGCGTCTCCTCTGGTACGTCCTTTCGGACTCTTCGCGAGGTCTCGCCGCGGCGCCGCGTCACGTTAACACTTCTGTTTTTAAAGCGTTGAAAATCTAGGTCGTCTGCACCATCCCAGTCCGCTGGTATCACTCGTCTTACGTTCTTTGTGGGGGGTGATTTCCTGATACTCGTCGAGTCTTCGATGATGCCAACGCGCTTCTTCGCTATGGCGCCTCGAGACGGTTCAGCTGGGCTCACCGGTCGCGAGCTACTCGGCTCTCGCAGCGTAGTGCTCACGAACTGTCGAAGCCGGTTTCGCGCAACGGCCGTAACCCCCGACGAATTCAATAATAATGCACGAAGGGTCTCGCGCACTTTCTCTTCAGTCATATCATCAACGAGCGCGAGCTCAGGTATGACAGGTTCCTCCATAGGCAACATATTGTCCATTTCTGCCCACTCCACATCGGGGATTCCGCATTCTCGGAGTTCTAACCTCCGTAGCCGATCACGAATCACTTCGTCGTTTCCTTCTTCACTCGCGTTCGATTATCTCAGCAATTTTCGCATGTGTCGGCGGGGTAGCGTATCGATCCATCCTGCACGATCAAGCACACGTCGACGTCGTTCGCGCGTGTCGTCACTCGTATCCCCTCCATCCTCGCGTTCACTCGAGTGAGGGATCGGTCCTGCCGAATAGTTCGATTCAGCCATCTTGTATTGTCTTTTTCGGTTGTCACTCAACGAAGTTTTCACTGTACACTCGAAAATAATTTAATATTCGCTCTCTTAAATTTCGAGAGCCGAAATATTCACTAGAGTCAAGTTTTTCTACACACGATTCACTTATCTCGCTTCGAGCTGGCTCGGCCGAACGTCGACGCGCGGTGTTTGCGTTTTTTTTTCTGTCTCTAACGCGCGGACACTCGAGGCTCGTGCTCATACTCTCGAAGAAGTAGTCACTTAATTTCTCGGTCTCGAATTTCGTGCGTCGAGAAACGAGAAATATTCACCACGAAGTATTTTTTTCGTTCGTGTTCTCGTTCGAGCTCTCCGAACCGGCTCTACGAAGGTTCGCCGCGCGGTGTTTACACTATTACCCCAAGTGTTTACGCGCGGACACTCGGGAGTCTCTTGCTCGGCTTAGCAACGCTCAACCCGCACGAATATTATACCGAGTATTTTCACTGAATATTATTTCCGAAATATTCTCTTCGAATTCTTCCGAGATAAAACTTTTAATTTTTCGAATTACAAATTTTCACTTTCAAATTTTACTACGCGCGGAGAATCAATATTTTACCGAATATTATTTTTCCGAACTTTTCTCGACGCGCTGAAAATTTATTACACACTGACTGTCAAATTTCGCCCGGATGAGTCCAAAATTTTATGCATTGCCCCACGTTGGGCGCCAAAAATTGTGACGGGCCCTTACCACGAGTATTTCGGCCACTCGTGCAAGATCCAACGCCCAAATATAACGACGCCCGAGGTTTCTCACTCGATTTTTACCCGCACTTAACACCTGATTTCATACGACCTTGATGGGCGCCAGGCTCTCTATTCTATCCCGAAAGCCAGGGAGTTTCCTTCCCGTTCGATATTTCCTTCTTAAACCGGCCGACTAGCTGAAAAGGGATGCAGTTCGAGGCATGCAAAATAAATCACCCGAACGAATATTTCTAATTCTCACAACCGTAACAAAAGATTTATTAAGAAATAATGAATAACAAAAAAAACAACAAAAGAAATATTACAATATTGACTCGAGTCCGACAAGTACCGCGGATCTTCACGCGCGCGACGCTATCGCTCGAGTCTACTTTATTCTCAAATATCAACGAAATCTACTGCTAAATAATTTACCGAAAGACCGGACGCGGCAACGAGCAATCCTGCAGCAGCACGGCTGAGTACAGTATAATAGTGCACCACGTGCGCCTACCTTATTCGCTGGTTTCGCTGCGGTCCGTCCGTCGGTTTCCTTCAATCTCCTTACTAGCTGGGTTCTCCTCGCGGCTACTCTCCGAGCACGAATCGATCGGTTTTCCTAACCGAGATCTACGACACTCGGGATTTTCACACGCGGGAACACGGTGTCTCGAGATATGCGCGAGAATCGCTCGAGCGCTCTATCTCCGAGTCTTTCAATACCGCTTAATAACGAACGTAGCAAATCCTTTGTCTAGTAGTCGCAAGGGCACGCTAACCACTCGACGTAATTGTTCGTACTTTATTTTACTTTCTTTTACGGAATGATCCACGAAGACTCACGTCCGCGAACTACTAATCTGCTATTTCTTTCAACTCCTGCTCAGATTACTTCTCAACGCGAGGCCTGCCGAAATTATACTTGTGAATGCGCGGCCTGTCGAAATTAGACTAATTAATTCATCGCCTGCCCAAACGAGACTAAATTCTTTTCTCCTATTCTTCTCGTCTCCGCTTTGTGCGGGTCTTCGTAGTTCGGGGGTCTTCGGACGTCCGGGGTGGGGGTCACGGCCTGCCATCGATCGTCTTCGACGTCGATCGGCTTCTCGTTGCCTCTCTCACGCGCTCCTTCCATCCTCGACTCTCGCCGAGGCTCTCGAGCCTCTCTCTCTAACTCTCGTAGATCCTGCAATCAATAGTCCACACAGCAATACATTGTTCTCGCAACGGTTCGGACCTCGGCGGCGGGAAGCGATTCTGTTGCTATGTAACTTTTTCCGGGGTCTCGGTGCGCGAGCATTCGCAACCAAGCGCGCTGCTGCGAGCGCGTTATAACGCCTCGTCACAATATATATATATCTCTCTATATTATAAAAAGATCTCGCCGCCGCCGCCGCCGCCGCCGTGTCAAGAATCGAGGGACTTAGAATAATTCGGGCCCAGGGCTTGGCGGAAGGGGGGGGGGGGGGGGGTAGGGGGGGGACCATTCGCGGGGGCACCCTTCGGGGGGGGGGCACCCTTCGGAGGTGGCACCCTTGGGCGGGGGGCGATTGCGAGCGCGCGCAGCGCGCGAGCCACAATAAAATCCTAGTATATATATATATATATATACTAGGAGCGCAGCGCGCGAGCCACAATATAATCCTAGTATATATATATATATATATATATATATATATATACTAGGATTTTATTGTGGCTCGCGCGCTCGCAATCGCCCCCTACCCAAGGGTGCCCCCCGTAGGGTGCCCCTCCGCTCCCCCCTCCCTCTCCCCTCCCCTCCCCCCCTTCCGCCAAGCCCTGAGCCCGAATTATTCTAAGTCCCTCGATTCTTGACACGGCGGCGGCGGCGGCGGCGGCGGCGGCGGCGGCGAGATCTTTTTATAATATAGAGAGATATATGTTGAACAACATATATATATATATATATATATATATATATATATATATATATATATATGTTGAACAACATGTACTTGACTTGCTGCAGATATTTTTAGTTCATTTCACAACTTTTTGTGCTGATACATTTTTTATGGCTCAAGTTTTTGAAACACTGTTTTTTATTGGGGTGTTGATACCACTCACGTAAATGTTCTTGTCTCAATTTTTTTTACACATTGTGTTTTTTGGGGGGATTCAAAATAATTGTCACGTTCTGATAACACCGATTTTTTACCGAAAAACGGGGGTTATTTTTTTAAATTCAAAAACGGATATTTCTTTTGGGCTGAGAAAATTACAGAGTATTCCATGCACTGTGAAAAATATTCGCGTTTTTCCGATACAAACGCGTATGAATTTTGTAAAACTCGATATAGGAAATCGAAATTAATATGTTTGCATAGTAAACTTAATACAGACAAATGAATTTCGATAATCCAATGATTGGAAATTACAACACATGATTATCAAACCATTAATTACTAAATTAGTACAGGAAAATCAATATGCATTTTTGGAATTTTCGTACCCAATTTGAAATTTAATATACATTGTCGCATTGAATGTAAGATCAAAGTTACTCAAATTTCAGTTACTGATATTGAAAGATACCAAGCAAAGTATTTGCAATTTTATCCACATGAGTGTATTACTTTTTGCAAAATGTTTGTGTTCTTGCGACACAAAAGTGTGAGAAATTTACAAAACTCGCTGTACGAAATGAACATTAATATAGTTGCATAGTAAATTTAGTATGTGTCTATGAATGTTACCAATCTGGTGATGTAAAATTACAACACATGGTTACTAAATCAATAATTACTAAAATAGTACATGAATTTATTATCTTAAGCAAAGGTCTTAGGTTTTCCACGCTGCGCGTGATTCAGACCAAACTGCTAGGCAGATTGGGCTAGTTGATGTCTCATTTTCTTCTTCATAAAAAGATACACCAGCTAAATGGAGCATGATATTTTTTTTTTTCATTCTGAAAGCAAAGTTAATAACTGATTTAGAAAATAGCATAAAATTTATTTAGTAATAATTATGTCACTTGAAAAATATTACCTTTTATTAACTTTTGCTCCATTTAGCCGGTGTATCTTTTCATGAAGAAGAAAATGAGACGTCAACCAGCCCAATCTGCCTAGCAGTTTGGTCTGAATCACGTTCAGAATAGGTTTAAAACCAAGTTTCGGCAAATGGCATCTAAAGCTTACCACTCAAATAAAAATGTTTATGCTGTTTTCATCTTTGGGGCACCTTAGTACCTTTAATGAACAAAATAAAAATATTATTTGCAAGTCAGATTACAGAATATTATTAATAATGTTATTAATAAATTTTTTTTTTTACAAATAAATAAGTAAATGAATGCATAATTTGAAAAAAACCTGTAAATAATATGGGGATGATCACTTTTATTGACAACATCACTGAAAATTTATCCGGTGTTGACACATTCACAAATGTGCTGCACAAAAATTAAATCATCACTTCATAACAAATTTACATATCTGATCACTTCTGATGATTGTTGATTCTGTTTTAAACACTATTAATTGAAAAACAACCGTAAATGGCCAATGGAATCAAACTAATAACATAATATGAAGGAAAAATAAAAACGTCAATTCGAGGTTATGCGTCTCGCGTGTAGCAGAAGTAACTTCTCGGGGCAGTAACACGCTGCGCATGCGATACGTGCTAAGATATCACAGCGCATGTCCCATTATTCGCGCGAATTCGAATATAATGTAAATGTTACGTGTTGCGTTGAAGACATCACACTCTCATCGCGTCATTTGTATCGCGTTTCGCTAACTGGTTTAAAAAATGCTAAACAAATAAAAATTTATTTACAAACACGTATTAAACTTTTTACTATATAGAAAAAAATCATTAACAAATCAGGTATATTGCAGAAATCGGCCATTTTTTCGGCTTCAGGTCTAAGATTTTTCAGGTTCAGAGGGTATACTTAACTAAACGAAATTGCCGAAGAGAAAAAAAAAAAAAAATAATTGGCTTTTTTTTTCAACACCCTTAATTATTTTGTGTGAACAAAAAATCGGCCATAATGTCGGCATATAACAAAAATAAATAAATAAAATAATTAAAAATTCAAATATAATATTCTGGTAATTTTTACGACTTTTGAGAAAATTAAATATGAATGGTACCGTAGAAACTTAGCCATTTTTGCGAATTCCGGCTTATAACTTTGCTAATAGATAGATTACATGGAAATGAATGTTTTCACAGAAAAAAAAAATAATCGATTTTTTTAAATTTTTGACCTGACTCCCCCCCTCAGCACTTCTTCTTATAAGAATTTTAGAGATTGTATAAGATATTAGATGCTACAATAAAATTCACTACAATAGTCATTATATATATTATGCAATTTAAATTAAAATCATTTATCAAATTCTAATTATCTGTGTACAAAAATTCTATTTCTTTCTTAGTGTAGAGACCTCCATTTCAAGCTCTTCTACAAAAGTTCCAAAATATCCTTGAAAAAATGGTGCTGCATGAAATAAATTTACTACAAATTGTGTATGCATAAAAACCAAATTCACTTGAAGATATACTGACTATTGTACTGAATTGTTTTGTTCCTAACACTGTTTTCTTATGAAGTTTATAAAATTCCTACACTCAGACTGAATAGAACTTTCGTACACAAAGAATTAAAACTTGACAAATGATTTATTTCTTAATTGCATAAGAGATATAATGACTGTTGTAATGAATTGTGTTATAGCTACTTATATTTTACAAAATCTATAAGATTCTTAATGAAACTTTTCTTAACTTTATTAAGTTGTATTGATTAATCAGTGCAAATAATGTTCCATGTTCGTTTTCTTACTTCCTGTGAGGTTTGGTTTACCACTGATAAACCAAATTGGCTTCAGAATATCTAATATTCTCTTTAAGGGGAGGGACTCACGTCAAAAAAATTGAATTTGAAAATTCAATATCATCCACATTCTCTTGCATATAAAAATGGTCAGTGAAATATGTTGTTGGTACTCGATGAAAAGATTTTTTACTGTTGGCTGACTTGCATATGCCTTTCAGTATTAACTTAAGCAAAGATCTTAGGTTTTCCACTCTGCGCGTCATTCAGACCAAACTGCTAAGCAGATTGGGCTAGTTGACGTCCCATTTTCTTCTTTACAAAAAGATACACCGGTTAAGCGGAGCAAAATATTTTTTTTTCATCCTGAAAGCAAAGTTAATCAATGATTTTGAAAATAGCATAAAATTTATTTATTATAAATTATGTCACTTAAAAACTATTACCTTTTATTAACATTTGCTCCGCTTAGCCGGTGTATCTTTTTATGAGGAAGAAAATGAGACATCACCAGTCCAATCTGCCTAGCAGTTTGGTCTGAATCACGTGCAGAATAGGTTGAAAACCAAGTTTCGGCAAATGGCATCTAAAGTTTGACCCAAAAAAAATTCTTTGCGCTGCTTTTACCTTTGGCGAATCTTAGTACCTTTGATGAACAAAATAAAAATATTATTTGCAAGTCAGATTTCACAATATTAGTAATCATTTTACAAATAAATGTAATTTTTTAATAACAAAAAAATAAGTAAATGAATGCATAATATTTTTAAAAACCTGTGAGTAACACTGGGATGATCTCTTTTATTGACAACATCACTGACAATTTATCCAGTGTTGAAACATTCGGAACCCTAGCGGATCCGAGCAACCGTCATTTTGTGGTTGCTTTACGGTCACATACAAGTAACCGTCATTATGAGGTTCATTTCCAGTTGTTTTACCGTAAAACAACTGTAATGTAACCGACAAAGCGACCGTTATTTTGGAACAAAAAAGAACCCGATTGCAACTGCAAAGCGACCAATGTTTTAACCAAAAACAAACTTTAAAGTAACGCAGAAGTAACCGACAGTTTGTTAAAAGTTGTTTTTCGGTTATTTGAAAGATCTTCATATAACCGAATAGTAACCCGAAACGGAACATTGAGTTCATTACGGGTCACTTTACGGTTCACTTTACGGTTACCCGCCGGTCACTAGGTTTCTTCTCGGTTATTCTGGAGTGATTTTATGTTCCATAACGACCGGTCACTCTTCGGTTATTTTGCGGTTCTTCAGATCCGCTAGGGAAATGTACTGCAAACACATTAAATCACCACTTCAAAATAAATAATACATATTTGAACATTTCTGATGATTGTTGATTCTGTTTTAAACACTGTTAATTTTAAAAAAATAGCAAACGGCCCATGGAATTAAGCTAATAACATAGTATGAACAAAAAATCGAAACGTCAATTAGAGGTTATACTGCTCGAGTGTAGCAGAAGTCAATTTCCCGTCAGTAACACGCTGCGCATGCAATACGCATCAAACTATCATAGCGCATGCCCCGTTATTCGCGCGAATTCAAATATGATGTAAATGTTACTTTGTCGCATTGGAGACATCACACTGTCATCGGATCGTTTATATCGCGTTTCACTAATTGTTTTTAAAAATGGTAAACAGATAAAAATTTATTTACAAATACGTAATTAATTTTTTTATCTATAGAAAAAAATCATTAAAAAACAGGCATATTGCAGAAATCGGCAATTTTTCGGCTTTATGTCTAAGATTTGAAAGGTTCGGAGATCATACTTAACTAAACAAAGCTGCAGAAAATGAAAAAAAAAAGATAATTATTAAATTTAAAAAAAAATCAACACCCTTAATTATTTTGTGTCAACAAAAAATCAGCCTTAATGTCCGCATATAAAAACAATAAAAAAATAAAATAGTTTCAAATTTAAATATAATATTATGATCATTTTTTAAGATTTTTGAGAAAATAAAATATAAATGGTACCGTAGAACTTGGCCATTTTTGCGAATTTCGGCTTATAACTTTACTAACACATAGATTACATGGAGGAAATGAAAATTTTTACAGAAAAAAAAAAATCGATTTTTTTACATTTTTTACCTGACTCCCCGCCCCCCCCTTAAACTCTCATAAATATTCGAAAAGAAATTGTCACTTGTTGAAAAGTGCACGGAAAAAAAGTTTGGTTGTGGCAACTACGTTTTCGATTTGCTGTACACAACGTCTAAAAAATTAGTTGCCTCAACCATATCGAATAGTAACCTCAACTATTCACGATTAGTTCTCGATTGGATTAGTTAGGTTAACTAATCCAATCGTTGGGACTACCACTCGAATAGTTGGGACTACCATTCGAATCGTCGGTATTATCATTCGAATCGTTGGTATTATCATTTGAGTTGCTAGGGAAATAGAATAATCGATTGGTTGCGTCAACTAATTTCTTGGTTATGGCAACTAATATTTTTTTTCCGTGTGGGACAATTTTTTTCCGATTTTTTATGAGAGTTTTAAACTCTCATAAAAATTAAAAAAAAAAAAATTGTCCCACTTCCCATTTAGGCTTAAAATGTTCGTCTTTATGAATAGTATGTTTAATATTTTTTCGGAAAAAATAAAAAATGTCAAATTTTTTTAAAAATCGATTTTTATGTTTATTAATTAAAAATCAATGCTTCGGAGGAGTTGAAGATTTTTGAAAATAAATTTGCATAAAAGTATACTTCAAAATGAAAAACTTTTATATACGTTTTTTTACGATGCGACTTACGTACATACATATATCCAAGAAGATACGGACAATCGAAAGTTTCTAAACGCAATTTTTCGAGCAATTTCTATAAATTCTCAAGTGCGCGAATTATGCGATGAAAAATTAAAAAAAAATTGAGCATGCTCTATCCATTAAGGTGAATGATTTAAAAAATAATCAACTATTTCGACGATGCTCATGTACGTACCGCTATATTTCAAAATCTTCGTCCTGTACTTTACGCCATTGTAAAGAAAACGATGGGTCTCTCCAGGGTTTGCTTCCTTAGGGACACACTCCCGTTTAAGAACTTCAGTCTCCTTGCTCTTTGTCCAGAACACCAGCGCAAACATCGTAGATTTCAAAATAATTGTAGGTTTCAAATCCTCTCCCTTCAATTCTGCGATCGTGCGATATTGACTGCGATGCTAGAACGATATCACTTCGTAACTAATACCCGTTCACTTTCTTTTTGTTCCCGTGTATGCGTCTGTATTCACTTCGTAGTTGATTATCTGTTCAAACGCGTATGACAAAAACCTATGATTGAGGCTAATACCAACTAGACGAAATAATGTTTGCGCTGATGTACTTATCGAAAAGCATGAAGGCTCATGTGATCGAAAGGGAGATCATACCTAAAGAGGCAAACTTAGGAGAAATCCATCGCTTCATTTACAACGGGAAAAAATCTAAGGGCAAGATTTTGATGTACAGCAGTGAGTACATTCCGTACCTTGAAAGTTTCACGTCAGCACAGAGTACGTAAATACATTTTGGCTACCTCATAGGGGAAGCTTTGTGAAAAACGAAAAATGACGAGGAAGCAATGTGCAAGTTTCTACTTTGCATCCTTGTTTCAAATAGATAAATAAACATGTGTTTTCGTTTTTCCTATTATGTAAACTTTGTTTAATTCGAAATTTTATATAAAACGAAAAGTTTTATACCGTTGTTCACTAAATTGTATATTTCTCATGGCTGAATATTATGTTGTTTATATACCAAACTTAGACTCGGTATCTCAAGTTTTGCAAAAGTTTCAATAGTTCAAAATTCCCTAAAATCAAAATATTCATACTGTTCTTCACTAAATTATATATCTATCATTACAGAATTATATTTCGTTCACATACAAAATTTGCGCTCATTATCTTAAGTTTTTATAAAAATTCAAAATACCACCAAATCTGAACAACCCTACAAATTTATATCAAATTCAATACCAAACAACACCTGCTATAATAACTAATTAGCAAAATAGACTAAATATTACGAAAGTTAGAGCGACCACGCCCGTTACTTTTTTAAAATTCTAAAATAAAAACTTGTGTGTACAATTCGTTAAAAACTGCAACAATCAAAGAGGGGCTGGTGCTTCACCAAACCAAAATCATTGCAAGGGATTCATTGGAATCAAAAATCATTGGTAAATATCATTTAATATTCCATAGTATCTTATAATATTTCAGTTGCAGATGACCGAGAGTATTTAGAGAGCTTCGAAGTGTCACTGGAGGTAAAAAAAAAGAAGATAATGATATTGCAGACCCGAAAACCGACTTCCCGAATGACGGTACTGCAAATATGATAGTCAATGCTGGGGGTGAAGAACATAATAATTTCCGACTGCAACAGAGTCCTAAAAGTAACATTTACTATTGTGGATAGATATCTGGGAGGAGAGTTATTAAACCGCGTGTGACTTGTTACACACCTGACGCCATGTATAAAGCGGAAGGACAATGACGTCAGAGACTTTTATTCAGAAACCTTGTGTACATAAATTCCCTAGGACGCGATTACCAATCTAGCCAACACGCCCACTTAATCGCAACATATGAATAAACAAAATATCATATTATACATTACACACACATCCACTCATACAACGCGCTCACATATCTTCTTATAGGGTTAAACCCAATTTTTCGGAGAAAAACGCAGTTTTCGCGCTTGACAACGCCTTTGTCAAGATATCGGCGGTCATGTTTTCGGTCGGAACATACTCAATTTTTATATTTCCCGTTTCTACATGCTCACGTAAGAAGTGATGCCTTATGTCGATGTGCTTGGTTCGTTGACGATAACCAGAGGTTTCGGCCAACGCAATTGCACCCTTATTGTCGCAAAACAGACTAGTAGCCTGCCCCACTCCACTCGGATCAAGATCTTTTATTAATTGCCGTAGCCACAAGGCTTCTTGACACGCTGAGGATAGTGCCATATACTCGGCTTCTGTAGTGGATAATGCCACGGTTCGCTGTTTACGACTGCACCATGACACGGCGCCCCCTTGCACAGTAAACACGAAGCCGGTGACAGAACGTCGCGTAACAGCATCACTGGCCCAATCTGCGTCACTAAATCCTTCGACAAAAATATAATTTCTCTTTTGAAATTCTAATTTGAGATTTAACGTCCCTTTAAGATATCGAAAGACCCTTTTAACCGCGACCCAATGAATTTTACGAGGTGCATTATTGTAACAACTCAATGCACTCACTGCATACGCTATGTCCGGTCTTGTGGCTTGGCTAACATACAATAACGCGCCCACTGCTTCCTGATACGGAATTTTGCGCATTTCCTCCTGCTCTTGACTTGACATTTGCTCTGTATATTGACCGAGTTTTTGATTTGAGTCTAGTGGTGCAGATACAGGCTTGCAATCGAACATACTAAAACGCTCTAAAAGCTCTTGAATGTACGCAGTTTGGTCGACCGCAATTTTTCCTAGTCTATAATCTCGTGTAACTCTTAACCCGAGTATGTGATTAACTTCTCCGAATTCTTTGGTTTTGAAATTTTGCGACAACGTTTTTTTAATTACATTTTTTTGAGACTCGTGATTTGTAATTAGCAATAGGTCGTCAACATACACCGCAAGTATACAAATTTTTCCATTCACACGCTTATGATATACACATTGATCGGCGCCCGATTGCTCGAAATCAAGATCTTTAAGAACTGCACTCAACTTTCTGTTCCACGCACGACCACTTTGTTTTAAGCCGTACATAGCTTTGCGCAGTTTCCACACTTTGTCACTGTTGTTGACGTCCATCATTTCCTGTGGTGGGCGAACAAAAATGTCTTCTTCCAGCTCTCCATGAAGGTAAGCCGTTATGACGTCTAGATGTTCAACAGCAAGGTTGAATCGGGCAGCGAACGCAAACAATAATCTTAAGGTGCTGTACCTCATCACTGGCGAATAAGTCTCTGTGTAATCGATGCCAGCTCTCTGAGCACAACCCTTTACAACGAGCCTTGCTTTATAGCGCTCTATCATCCCATCAGCTTTCCGTTTTGTTCTAAACACCCACTTTGCATTTAGCAATTTTACATTTTTTGGCGGATCGACTAATTCCCACGTTTTATTTTCGATCAAGGATTTTTGTTCTTCTTTCATTGCCTGCAACCAATCTTCTTTTTCCGGACTTTTCATGGCTTCATCAACACTTATCGGATCCGAACAGTTTCTATCACATGCCAAATAGCTGACAAAGTCTTCTCGTACTATTGGCTTTGGCTGTCGCGAAGAACGCCGAACAGCTTGAGTTTCATCTTGATTTTGTGTAGATACTTTTCTCTCTTCAGGAAACCATTCCAGATCTGCTGACTCTGCCACGGGACTAAAGAATTCCTCAGTTTCATCTTCAGATATTTCAGCTTCATTTTCTATTTGTACATTTACTCTGAGCGGAGGCACCGCTTCTTCAACTACTTCTGTTTGAATTATCTCTTCTATTTCTTCTTCTTCTCTATCTGTACTTTCGGCGATAGAATAATCTTCAGTCGTTTTAATATTCTGCAAAATTTCATTATTCATTTCTTCCAAAAAAACGACATCTCGGCCCTTTGTTATTTTTTTACTTACTGGATCGATCAATTTATATGCTTTGGAGTCCTCACAGTATCCGATAAAAAGTTTTTCTTCCGATTTTGGATCCCATTTTCTTCTTTTTTCATCTGCTACATGAGTAAGAGCTTTACATCCAAAAACTCTAATGTGTTTCAAATCCGGTTTTTCTCCAGACCAGGCTTCTTCCGGCGTTTTCCCATACATTGCTCTGGTTGGCGAACGATTTATAAGATAAACTGCTGTTGCACATGCTTCAGCCCAAAAAGTTTTCGGAAGTGCTGACTCAATTAACATTGTACGAGCTCTTTCAACTATCGTACGGTTGAATCTCTCTGCGAGTCCATTTTGTTGCGGACTATACGGAACTGTGAATTGATGTTGAACACCGCCTTTTTTAAAAAATTCTTGGAGCTCACTTGAGACGTACTCTCTACCATTGTCGGTTCTTAGCACTTTTAACTTTTTACCCGTTTGCGTTTCTGCGAAAGCTTTAAATTCTTTTATTTTACTTGTTACCTCGCTTTTCGCCTTGATGAAATATATGAATACCTTCCTAGTGTAATCATCAATTAACGTCAGGAAATATTTGGATCCTCCGATTGATTCAAATTCCATCGGCCCACAAACATCGGAATGTACCAACTCTAACATCTCACTTGCTTGCTTTCCAGTGTATCTAAACGGTTCTCGTGAATGTTTTCCTTTAACACACGCTACGCACGGTTCCTTGTTATTGTCAATAAACTCTATTCCCGTCGCGAACGATTTTCGCAGAAGCCCGAGACTTTTTCTATTTAAGTGCCCTAATCTTCGGTGCCACAACATACCACTCGCGTTTTCTTTTGCATGATATGCCTTTTCGGCAGGAGTATCTATTCGATAAATACCACTCGATTCACTCGCTGTAATGACACATTTTCCATCCGAACTAAATACTCTACAACCGTTCGAATTAAATACTACCGTGTTCCCTTTTGCCACTATTTTGCTCACTGACAAGAAATTAGCTGCTACGCCCGGCACTAGAAGCACTTCTTTGGCTACAAGTTCACTTTCGCCATCGATAGCTGGAATTTGCACTTCACCAACAGCTGTTGCTGGTAACTTTTGTTTTCCTGATGTAATGACTTCTTTTTCCGTTTTTTCCTTTTTTAAAACTAATTCTTCTTGGAACGTCATATGGGAAGAAGCGCACGAATCAATGTACCAACTGTCCCTATGCAAAGAATCTGACACGTAAAGCGCATAAAGAGCTTTTTGTTTTGACGATTTTTTCTTTTGCTCATCACTCGAAGTACTTCCAGTTTTATCGTTTTTATTTGGACACATTCTCGCAATATGACCGACTTTGTTACACTCATAGCAGCGCGGCCCTACTTTTCGTCGAGTTTGATGACCACGAGAGTATAACGCACTATCAGTATCAAGATTTTTTGTATCCTTATTATATTTCACATCTTGTAGCAGCTTTGTTTTTATAGAGTCCGCCGTTACCGTTGTGCCTGAACTTTCAATGCCCATAATCATAGGTCTAAATTCGTCAGGTAAACCCGCCAACAATAATGTGCCGATCCACTCTTCCGCGACTTCGAAGCCCACTCCTCTTAATTTATGAGCTGTTGTTATTATTTTATTCACATATTCTTCGATCGAATCGCACTTTTCGAGATTTGTTGTCACTAATGCACGCAACAAACCAACTCTACGCGTCAATCCGGAGTCTTCGAATGCTGATTGCAGCCTTGACCACGTGGTTTTTGCATCTACCGCATCTTGTATGTGTACGTAATTTACTGGATCGACCGATAAAATAATTTTCGAACGGGCTCGAGTCACTTTTTTCGCATCGGCTATATAATCCGCACTACCGAGCACACAACCCCACAAATCTTCTAATTCTAAATATGCTTGCATGGCGAACTTCCAAGTCGAGTAATTTTCTCGACCACGTAAACGATCGATTTGAGGAAGCGCCGTACTACCCGGTCGCGTTTGCACGATTATGTTCGGTTGATACAACGGATCGTCGGCCATTTTTACTACCGGTCAAACGGCAAGACCACGCGTACACTGCCAATTTTTCGGAACACTTTTGTCCGAATAAAAGGAACTTTACTTCAAAACTATACATGCGTTTCGATTCAATTTTCACTGCTCTCCTCGATTTTTTCACGATTCCACCAGATATCTGGGCCCATAACCTGTTGTGGATAGATATCTGGGAGGAGAGTTATTAAACCGCGTGTGACTTGTTACACACCTGACGCCATGTATAAAGCGGAAGGACAATGACGTCAGAGACTTTTATTCAGAAACCTTGTGTACATAAATTCCCTAGGACGCGATTACCAATCTAGCCAACATTTACTTTTCCATATTACTTCTCTACACTGTAAAAAAAAAAATCTGCTTGAAAATTAAGGTACCGGTACCGGAAGTTTTTTTTTCACAAACCGTCTCTTAAATTTCAAGCATAAATGTGTTGAAAATCCTAGATTAGTACACATGAAAATAATTTCAATGTTATTGGAATAGGAGTAGGTCTGTACTTGAAATTTAATGTACAAACATCAGATATTTCTGATTATTGTACATAAAATTAATGTACGTCTAGATCTTATGTTGCAAAGCAGTACTTAAAAATTCAAGCACATGTCGTGGACATTTTAAATGGACTTAAAAACAATAAAAACAAAATAGAAACATTACTCGGGCTGCCCGAGTCGGGCATTATTTTATCAGACATATTATGTCATCAGAAATTGTTGGCTATTGGTTTTCACCAAAGAAAATTTTTCACCTAAACCGGGGTATGAACCTACGACCATACCTAACAACGAACGCATGCTACCAACTACGATATCAACGACTTAGTAATTTTGGATATCTAAATAGCATAAAAGTTGTGCAACAATTATTCTCTCAATCATACTTATCATAGACATAACAAAATGTTCAATTAATCGCAATCAGAGCGTGCAATGTGTTTGGAAAGATTTTCAAGTGAACATAATTTTTTAAGAGAGGCTCAGGTATACGGATTATAGAAAAAATGATATGCCACAGCTTTTGAAGGTCTCGCCTCAAACATAGATTTGCCGCAGCGCGACATACTCAAATGTTTTTAAGAAATTCGATTTTGGAAATCTTGAGTAATTATGAGGAATCGATGTTTAAGAGGTAGTTGCGCTTCTCCCACCACTGCTCAATAATTCTCTGTGTACGAAAGTTCTATTCAGTCTGAGTGTAGGAATTTTATAAACTTCATAAGAAAACAGTGTTAGGAACAAAACAATTCAGTACAATAGTCAGTATAACTTCAAGTGAATATGGTTCTTATGCGTACACAATTTGTAGTAAATTTATTTAATGCAGTGTCATTTTTTCAAGGATACTTTGGAACTTTTGTAGAAGAGCTTTAAATAGAGGTCTCTATGGTAAGAAATAATTAGAATCTTTGTACACAGAGAATTAGAATTTGATAAATGATTTTGGTTTAAATTGCATAATAGATATAGTGATTATTATAGCCTCTAATATCTTATAAAATCTATAAAATTCTTATAGGAAGAAATATTAACTTTGTCAAGTTATTAAAATTCATATGTGCAAATATTGTTCTATGTTCCATTTTTTAATTCTATTAGTAGCTACAATACAAATCACTACAATAGTCAGTGTATCGTCAACTCAATTTAGCTCTCAGAGGTACATGATTTGTAGTAAATTCATTTAATGCTGTGATATTTTATCTAAATTGCTTTGGAACTTTTGTAGAAGAGCTTAAAATGGAAGTCTCTTGACTAATACAGACATGAATCTTCACTTAGGGGGGGGGGGGGGGGGAGTCAGGTCAAAAATGTAAAAAAATCGAATTTTTTTTTTTCTGTAAACATGTTCATTTCCATGTAATCTATGTGTTAGTAAAGTTGTAAGCCGAAATTCGCAAAAATGGCCAAGTTCTACGGTACCATTTATATTTTATTTTCTCAAAAATCTTAAAAAATGATCATAATATTATATTTAAATTTGAAACTATTTTATTTTTTTATTGTTTTTATATGCGGACATTAAGGCCGATTTTTTGTTGACACAAAATAATTAAGGGTGTTGATTTTTTTTTAAATTTAATAATTATCTTTTTTTTTCATTTTCTGCAGCTTTGTTTAGTTAAGTATGATCTCCGAACCTTTAAAATCTTAGACATAAAGCCGAAAAATTGCCGATTTCTGCAATATGCCTGTTTTTTAATGATTTTTTTCTATAGATAAAAAAATTAATTACGTATTTGTAAATAAATTTTTATCTGTTTACCATTTTTAAAAACAATTAGTGAAACGCGATATAAACGATCCGATGACAGTGTGATGTCTCCAATGCAACAAAGTAACATTTACATCATATTTGAATTCGCGCGAATAATGGGGCATGCGCTATGATAGTTTGATGCGTATTGCATGCGCAGCGTGTTACTGACGGGAAATTGACTTCTGCTACACTCGAGCAGTATAACCTCTAATTGACGTTTCGATTTTTTGTTCATACTATGTTATTAGCTTAATTCCATGGGCCGTTCGCTATTTTTTTAAAATTAACAGTGTTTAAAACAGAATCAACAATCATCAGAAATGTTCAAATATGTATTATTTATTTTGAAGTGGTGATTTAATGTGTTTGCAGTACATTACTGAATGTTTCAACACTGGATAAATTGTCAGTGATGTTGTCAATAAAAGAGATCATCCCAGTGTTATTCACAGGTTTTTAAAAATATTATGCATTCATTTACTTATTTTTTTGTTATTAAAAAATTACATTTATTTGTAAAATGATTACTAATATTGTGAAATCTGACTTGCAAATAATATTTTTATTTTGTTCATCAAAGGTACTAAGATTCCCCAAAGGTAAAAGCAGCACAAAGAATTTTTTTTGCGTCAAACTTTAGATGCCATTTGCCGAAACTTGGTTTTCAACCTATTCTGCACGTGATTCAGACCAAACTGCTAGGCAGATTGGACTGGTTGACGTCTCATTTTCTTCCTCATAAAAAGATACACCGGCTAAGCGGAGCAAATGTTAATAAAAGGTAATAGTTTTTAAGTAACATAATTTATAATAAATAAATTTTATGCTATTTTCAAAAACATTGATTAACTTTGCTTTCAGGATGAAAAAAAAATATTTTGCTCCGCTTAGCCGGTGTATCTTTTTGTAAAGAAGAAAATGGGACGTCAACTAGCCCAATCTGCCTAGCAGTTTGGTCTGAATGACGCGCACAGTGGAAAACCTAAGATCTTTGCTTAAGTTAATACTGAAAGGCATATGCAAGTCAGCCAACAGTAAAAAATCCTTTCATTGAGTACCAACAACATAGTTCACTGACCATTTTTATATGCAAGAGAATGTGGATGATATTGAATTTTCAAATTCAATTTTTTTGACGTGAGTCCCTCCCCTTAAAGAGAATATTAGATATTCTGAAGCCAATTTGGTTTATCAGTGGTAAACCAAACCTCACAGGAAGTAAGAAAACGAACATGGAACATTATTTGCACTGATTAATCAATACAACTTGATAAAGTTAAGAAAAGTTTCAATAAGAATCTTATTGATTTTGTAAAATATAAGTAGCCATAACACAATTCATTACAACAGTCATTATATCTATTATGCAATTAAGAAATAAATCATTTGTCAAGTTTTAATTCTCTGTGTACGAAAGTTCTATTCAATCTGAGTGTAGGAATTTTATAAACTTCCTACGAAATCAGTGTTAGGAACAAAACAATTCAGTACAATAGTCAGTATATCTTCAAGTGAATTTGGTTCTTATGCATACACAATTTGTAGTAAATTTATTTCATGCAGCACCATTTTTTCAAGGATATTTTGGAACTTTTGTAGAAGAGCTTGAAATGGAGGTCTCTACACTAAGAAAGAAATAGAATTTTTGTACACAGAGAATTAGAATTTGATAAATGATTTTCATTTAAATTGCATAATGTATATAATGACTATTGTAGTGAATTGTATTGTAGCATCTAATATCTTATACAATCTATAAAATTCTTATAAGAAGAAATGTTAGCTTTGTCTAGTTATTATATTATTCATATGTGCAAATATTGTTCTATGTCACTTTATTTATTTATATTAGTAGCTACAACACAAATCACTACAATAGTCAGTGTATCGCCAACTCAATTTAGCTCTCAGAGGTACATGATTTGTAGTAAATTCATTTAATGCTGTGATATTTTATCTAAATTGCTTTGGAATTTTTGTAGAAGAGCTTAAAATGGAAGTCTCTTGACTAATACAGACATGAATCTTCACTTAAAGAGAATATCAGATATTCTGAAGCCAATTTGGTTTATCAGTGTAAACGAAACCTCACAGGAAGTAAGAAAACGAACATGGAACATTATTTACACTGATTAATCAATACAACTTGATAAAGTTAAAAATAGTTTCAATAAGAATTTTATAGATTTTATAAAATATAAGTAGCTATAACACAATTCATTACAACAGTCGTTATATCTATTATGCAATTAAGAAATAAATCATTTGTCAAGTTTTAATTCTCTGTGTACGAAAGTTCTATTCAGTCTGAGTGTAAGAATTTTATAAACTTCACAAGAAAACAGTGTTAGGAACAAAACAATTCAGTACAATAGTCAGTATAACTTCAAGTGAATATGGTTCTTATGCGTACACAATTTGTAGTAAATTTATTTAATGGAGTGTCATTTTTTCAAGGATACTTTGGAACTTTTGTAGAAGAGCTTAGAATAGAGGTCTCTACAGTAAGAAATAAATAGAATCTTTGTACACAGAGAATTAGAATTTGATAGATGATTTTGGTTTAAATTGCATAATAGATATAGTGATTATTATAGCCTCTAATATCTTATAAAATCTATAAAATTCTTATAGGAAGAAATATTAACTTTGTCAAGTTATTAAAATTCATATGTGCAAATATTGTTCTATGTTCCATTTTTTAATTCTATTAGTAGCTACAATACAAATCACTACAATAGTCAGTGTATCGTCAACTCAATTTAGCTCTCAGAGGTACATGATTTGTAGTAAATTCATTTAATGCTGTGATATTTTATCTAAATTGCTTTGGAACTTTTGTAGAAGAGCTTAAAATGGAAGTCTCTTGACTAATACAGACATGAATCTTCACTTAAAGAGAATATCAGATATTCTGAAGCCAATTTGATTTATCAGTGTAAACCAAACCTCACAGGAAGTAAGAAAACGAACATGGAACATTATTTGCACTGATTAATCAATACAACTTGATAAAGTTAAAAATAGTTTCAATAAGAATCTTATAGATTTTGTAAAATATAAGTAGCTATAACACAATTCATTACAACAGTTATTATATCTTGTAACAAAGTAGATTGTTTACAAGCTTCGCCCTGTAGGCCGGCTCGAAGGCCATCACACGCCGCCTATATTTGGTGTTTTTTACGTTGTTAATTATATTCTAGATTAAGTACCGGTTAATATATTGTGTAGAGATCACCCTTTTCCCCTCCCCTCCCCATTAATATCCCTGGTATGTGTGAGTAGTGTTAAGGAAAGAAGAGCAACGAGGCCCTCAAGACCGAGATAGAGAGACTACGGCCGCTTAGGCAGAGTGACGTGGGGAGAGTGTGGGCTGGAGAACAATCATCTGACCCCGGACAGCATCTGCAGCCAGCTGATGAGTACACTCCGCACCACACGAGTAGCCTCCACGCTCGTGTGGACATATGTTGGAGTTAGCCGCCCAACTGCGTGAGTGTACTCGCACTACAACGATCGCCAGCGGCAGTCAAACAGCCCGCGGCGATCACACCGTCCAGCTGCGCTACACTGCTCCGCCGCAGCACCGATCGAGCGCCACTGACCAGCCACACTCGATCCGCTGATCGATGCCGATGCGCCGTAGTGCTCTCAAGCCAAAAACATCGAGGAAGTAGCCAAAGGACATTTTCGCTACTTCGAGCCGGGCCGTCGTCGCGTTAAGAACCGAGAATTTATATTTCGAGAGTGACCGGTGGGAATTGTCCCCGGTACTGTTTGTGAGTGTTTGTGTGTGATCGAGTGAATCATTTTTAGTATATTTTCTTTTAAGACCCTTTTTCGCCCCTTTAGCCACGTTTTTTTTGGATTGAAGTGTTATTGGTTTTGCGTGCGAGGCCGTGTGTTGGTGAGTGTGTCCACCTCGGCGATATTTTCTTTTTTAGTGCGTTATTTTTTTCCCCCCATTATTATTTTCGCCCGTAATTATTTTCCCATTATTAGTTCGCCCATTATTAGTTTCGCCCATCATTATTTGCCATTATTATTTTCCCATTATTATTTTGCCATCATTATTGTCCCATTATTAGTTCGCCCATTATTAGTTTCGCCCATTATTATTTGCCATCATTATTTTCCCATCATTAGTTTCCCATTATTAGTTTGCCCATTATTATTTTCCCATTATTAGTTTTGCCCATTGTTATTTGCCCTTATTATTTTCCCTTATTATTTTTCCGTTTATTTTGGCTCTGTTAGTGAATATTTCCCCCCCCCCCCCTTCAGCCACACCGAGGTAATAATTAAGTAGCCATCGAGTTCGGGAATTCACGTCCTTGAGACCCGTCTCGTCTCCCAGCTAGCCGTGCCCGTGTATTATTATTTTCGAGCTCTATTTTCTTTTGGTTTGGGAATTATTAAAGCGACCGTGAAACGTCACCGGTAAAGTAACGTTGCTACCCGATACGTAGCTGGCGCCCATTCTCCCCGTAAATCCCATTATTGCCATTTTTCCCCTTTAATTCAATTAGTGCCATTTTAGTTAGTCTAGCTAGAGTTATTTTATTGAGTCTTTTCTTTTGTTTGTTATCGAGTTTTTTTTTGTTTGGGTATTAAATAGACCTTTGTTATTTTGCTCATAATTATTTTCTTGTTTATTTGGTATTTTTCACTAACCCCTTCCCCCTCCTAATAAAAAGGGAAGCCGGTTATAATCTATTATGCAATTAAGAAATAAATCATTTGTCAAGTTTTAATTCTCTGTGTACGAAAGTTTTATTCAGTCTGAGTGTAGGAATTTTATAAACTTCATAAGAAAACAGTGTTAGGAACAAAACAATTCAGTACAATAGTCAGTATATCTTCAAGTGAATTTGGTTCTTATGCATACACAATTTGTAGTAAATTTATTTCATGCAGCACCATTTTTTCAAGGATATTTTGGAACTTTTGTAGAAGAGCTTGAAATGGAGGTCTCTACACTAAGAAAGAAATAGAATTTTTGTACACAGATAATTAGAATTTGATAAATGATTTTAATTTAAATTGCATAATATATATAATGACTATTGTAGCGAATTTTATTGTAGCATCTAATATCTTATACAATCTCTAAAATTCTTATAAGAAGAAGTGCTGAGGGGGGGAGTCAGGTCAAAAATTAAAAAAAATCGATTATTTTTTTTTTCTGTGAAAACATTCATTTCCATGTAATCTATCTATTAGTAAAGTTATAAGCCGGAATTCGCAAAAATGGCTAAGTTTCTACGGTACCATTCATATTTAATTTTCTCAAAAGTCGTAAAAATTACCAGAATATTATATTTGAATTTTAAATTATTTTATTTATTTATTTTTGTTATATGCAGACATTATGGCCGATTTTTTGTTCACACAAAATAATTAAGGGTGTTGAAAAAAAAAGCCAATTATTTTTTTTTTTTTTTCTCTTCGGCAATTTCGTTTAGTTAAGTATACCCTCTGAACCTGAAAAATCTTAGACCTGAAGCCGAAAAAATGGCCGATTTCTGCAATATACCTGATTTGTTAATGATTTTTTTCTATATAATAAAAAGTTTAATACGTGTTTGTAAATAAATTTTTATTTGTTTACCATTTTTTAAACCAGTTAGCGAAACGCGATACAAATGACGCGATGAGAGTGTGATGTCTTCAACGCAACACGTAACACTTACATTATATTCGAATTCGCGCGAATAATGGGACATGCGCTGTGATATCTTAGCACGTATCGCATGCGCAGCGTGTTACTGCCCCGAGAAGTTACTTCTGCTACACGCGAGACGCATAACCTCGAATAGACGTTTTTATTTTTCCTTCATATTATGTTATTAGTTTGATTCCGTTGGCCATTTACGGTTGTTTTTCAATTAATAGTGTTTAAAACAGAATCAACAATCATCAGAAGTGATCAGATATGTAAATTTGTTATGAAGTGATGATTTAATTTTTGTGCAGCACATTTGTGAATGTGTCAACACCGGATAAATTTTCAGTGATGTTGTCAATAAAAGTGATCATCCCCATATTATTTACAGGTCTTTTTCAAATTATGCATTCATTTACTTATTTATTTGTAAAAAAAAAACATTTATTAATAACATTATTAATAATATTCTGTAATCTGACTTGCAAATAATATTTTTATTTTGTTCATTAAAGGTACTAAGGTGCCCCAAAGATGAAAACAGCATAAACATTTTTATTTGAGTGGTAAGCTTTAGATGCCATTTGCCGAAACTTGGTTTTAAACCTATTCTGCACGTGATTCAGACCAAACTGCTAGGCAGATTGGGCTGGTTGACGTCTCATTTTCTTCTTCATGAAAAGATACACCGGCTAAATGGAGCAAAAGTTAATAAAAGGTAATATTTTTCAAGTGACATAATTATTACTAAATAAATTTTATGCTATTTTCTAAATCAGTTATTAACTTTGCTTTCAGAATGAAAAAAAAATATCTTGCTGCATTTAGACGGTGTATCTTTTTATGAAGAAGAAAATGAGACATCAACTAGCCCAATCTGCCTAGCAGTTTGGTCTGAATCACGCGCAGCGTGGAAAACCTAAGACCTTTGCTTAAGATAATAAATTCATGTACTATTTTAGTAATGATTGACTTAGTAACCATGTGTTGTAATTTTACATCACCGGATTGGTAACATTCATAGACACATACCAAATTTACTATGCAACTATATTAATGTTTATTTCCTGCAGCGAGTTTTGTAAATTTCTCACACTTTTGTGTCGCAAGAACACAAACATTTTGCAAAAAGTAATACACCCATGTGGATAAAATTGCAAATACTTTGCTTGGTATCTTTCAATATCAGTAACTGAAATTTGAGTAACTTTGATCTTACATTCAATGCGACAATGTATATTAAATTTCAAATTGGGTACGAAAATTCCAAAAATGCATATTGATTTTCCTGTACTAATTTAGTAATTAATGGTTTGATAATCATGTGTTGTAATTTCCAATCATTGGATTATCGAATTTCATTTGTCTGTATTAAGTTTATTATGCAAACATATTAATTTCGATTTCCTATATCGAGTTTTACAAAATTCATACGCGTTTGTATCGGAAAAACGCGAATATTTTTCACAGTGCAATACTCTGTAATTTTCTCAGCCCAAAAGAAATATCCGTTTTTGAATTTAAAAAAATAACCCCCGTTTTTCGGTAAAAAATCGGTGTTATCAGAACGTGACAATTATTTTGAATCCCCCCAAAAAACACAATGTGTAAAAAAATTGATACAAGACCATTTACGTGAGTGGTATCAATACCCCAATAAAAAACAGTGTTTCAAAAACTTGAGCCATAAAAAATGTATCAGCACAAAAAGTTGTGAAATGAACTAAAAATATCTGCAGCAAGTCAAGTACATGTTGTTCAACATATATTGTAACGAGACTGCTCGTTCTATGTTTTTTTCTTCAACCTACCGTTCGCTGCACTGTGACTAAGTTTCCCACCGTCCACTACAGTCCCTGCATCCTAATCTCCCCCTCCGCATCGTATATGTGACTTTTCCCCGAATTCTTTCCCTGAAAGCGCGTTTTATCGCCTCTTTCCCACAGATACCTCATTGGGACCCACCTAGCCCGCCACCTGCATTTCTTGGAATTCAGTCACACGTGCATCTTAACCCTCGAAGCACTTTCCAGACTTCTTCCCAAAATTCCTCCCCACTATCACCATTTTTCCACGATTGACTCTTTATAAACACCTCCCGCGTTATTTCGTTAGTCAGTAAGTCTCCGAACCTTTGTAAGAACGTTACTCTGTTCTTTTTGCATCAGAATAATAAACGTTGTTACCAGTATTAATTCAGTGTCAACCGAGTCTTTCCCTCCTAAAACCGCGTTCCGTAGCAGAGTCTGCTGCTCGTTATCTAAAGTTAATTAAATAAAACATCCGCGACGTCACAATTGGTGCTAAGTGTGGGGTAGCCGACTCAACATTGCCAGGAACATAGGATCGATCGACAACACGCAGATACTGGAAAAGACGTTTATGGCAACACTGGAATAACAAAACAAATCGGTGAGTAAAAACCCATTTACTCAATACTGCAAATCAGTGAATATTACGACCGATTTAGTAACTGACTCCGCAAGTACCAGCGAAATGGCACTACCACATACAAACGCAATGCGTCAAAATACACTTCATACAGTAACAGACCGACTAGAAAGAAATACACAAAATGTTGACAATGAAGAAACTGACACAAGAAGCGAAATATAACATTTAATTGGTGAAGAACTCACATCAAAGGAAGCAATAGAGCTCATAAAGGAATTCAATGGAAAAAATATTGCCGTAGAGGCATTCATTGGTTCGATTGAAGACGTGCGTCAACAAGTAACGCGAGAAGATTATTTCTGTCGATTGATAATCGCAAAGAAAATTATTGGTGACGCAGCACGCGAATTACAAGAATATGACAGCTCTACATACGATAAACTGTATGAAGCCCTCAGAATACTATTTGGAAATTTACAACCAGTCAGCGTGTGGCGAGATAAACGATCACGTACATTCCAAGGGAAAACAGAAACGGTCTCAAAATTTACAAACCGTTTCCTCGAAGTGCAAAACCAAGTGTTAGCCGTGCTCGCGAATTCTATTCCAAATGAAAATAAACGACGGTTAATAATTGAATACGAAAGAGAGCAGGGCCTCGAGCAATATCTGTTAGGCCTTCGAAAGGAAATTTCCACGGAAGTGCGGGCGCAACGACCGGACAATATTCGGGTAGCCATCGCCAAGGCTCAAGCTGCGGAAGCGTACGACTATACCCGAGAAATGATGACACGGAACCTCAACATTGCCGATAGAGCTTCTAACAGCGCTCCACGCCGCCAAACACCTTCGACCCCAAGACCACCCATAAACTCATCAGGAATACAGCGACCGCAGGTATCGTGCAACTACTGTAAACGCATTGGACATCGAGAACGGGATTGTCACACCAAGATGCGGGACTCAACGAACAAAGGTAACTCTTCTACACAGTGGTCGGTTTTTCGAAAGGACAAGCCTCCGCCTCGTCCCCCTCCACGAGTCAACCACCTGCCTACAGAAGAGACAGCCGATTCCAAAGGAGCCAATCAATCCCTCGAGTTAACACCGTTGGATCCGCGAAACGAGTTGTCAAACTCTCCATGCGAGATGTACGAGGACCAGGAAGATTTTTATTAGATACTGGAGCTGCCATCAACCTCATAAAACTTGGTAGCCTCAAAGGCACTTCACTGGTTGACCGGAAAGTTAACACAGAATTTAAGATGAGCAATGATCTACATAAATCATTGTTTGTCACTCAGCAAGAATACGAGGGACGAGAACAAATTTTTCATGTTGTTCCCGACGACTTTCCTCTGGAAGAAGATGGAATAATTGGCGTTCCCTTCATGGAGCAATACCAAACTTACATTGGCATTGGAAAGGACAATTTCTTACAATTTAATAGGAAAAGACTAAAATTCGAACCATTAACCATCACCGTTCCCGCCAGATCAATTCATTTCATCACTGTCCCGACAAACATCGCAAATGGACCAGCCTTCACAAGTGAGGAAAACTCAGATCCCATAGTACCCTGCATATTCAATGCCAAGGACTATAAAGCCCGAGTGCCAGTAATAAACGACTCGGAAGAACCCAAGCGGTTTACAATTGACCTACTGCGTGGGCTACCTTTCGAGGTACCTGCCCTTTCACCGGCGGAGGCGCGCCAAGACGCACCGACGGACGCACCAAGGGTCCACAACATTAGAGAGCACAATTCGGCAGATAGGATCCGAGCGCTCAAGGAAAACGTGCGCCTGCAGCACGTGCCACCTGAACTAGCGGAACAGGTGTGGGACATCGTGTCGTCCTACCCCGACGTGTTCGCTCTACCTGGCGACCCACTGCCAGGCACGAAAGCGGTCAAACACCGCATTATAACCAGCGATGACGTTCCGATAAACGTCAAGCAGTACCGGTACCCCCCGATATACAAGGAGGAAATTGACCGCCAAATCAACGACATGCTCGAACAGAAGCTGATCGAGCCAAGCGACTCACCGTACAACGCCCCACTCTGGGTTGTACCGAAGAAATCCGACGCATCGGGGAAGAACAAATGGAGGATCGTCATCGACTTCAGGAAGCTCAATGAGAAGACTTCGCATGACGCTTATCCTCTCCCATGCATCGACGAGATATTAGATCAACTAGGAAGAGCCAAATACTTCTCTGCCTTCGATCTTGCATCTGGATTCCATCAAATACCAATGCACGAACGAGACAAACTAAAAACAGCATTCTCGACGCCATCAGGACATTTCCACTACAACCGGATGCCTTTTGGACTCAAAAACGCACCTGCAACGTTCCAACGGATGATGAACAATGCACTGCGTGGACTAATCGGCAACACGTGCTTCGTTTACCTCGATGACATAATCATCTACGGTAACACATTGGAGGAGCACAACAAAAAACTACTGGACGTACTAAAGCGCTTGCGTGAAGCGGACCTAAAACTGCAACCGGATAAGTGTGAGTTCCTTCGACCAGAATTGGAATTTCTGGGTAACGTTATCTCGGAAGAAGGAGTCAAACCAAATCCGAAGAAAATCGAAGCAGTTGCAAATTTTCCGACGCCAAAAGAACCTAAACACATTAAACAATTTCTCGGTCTTGCAGGATATTATCGAAAGTTCATTAAAGACTTCAGTAAAATTGCAAAACCGTTGACCGAATTGTTAAAAAATGACATCACGTGGGCGTGGACCGAAAAACAAGAGCAATCTTTTCAAACACTGCGTACCGCATTAATAACCGCACCGGTACTACAGTATCCCGACTTTGAAAAAGAATTCGTCCTGACCACCGACGCAAGTAACCACGCGGTCGGTGCAGTATTATCACAGGGACCGATCGGAAAAGATCGGCCGGTCGCCTACGCCTCTCGTACCCTTAACAAGGCAGAGCAGCGCTACTCCACCACTGAAAGGGAAATGCTTGCGATCACATGGGCGACGAAACACTTCCGTCAGTACCTATATGGAAAACATTTTAAAATTATCACTGATCATAAACCACTTATTTGGATTCTGAAGGCTACGGATCCTCCAACTAATAGTCGGTTGATGAGACTTTGGATGAAAGTGGAAGAGTATGAGTATGAGCCTATCTACAAAAAGGGCTCTCTCAATACAAACGCAGATGCTCTGTCTCGGATTTATGCTGTAACTACTCGAGGACAATAACGTTCGAAAACAATAGAAGAAACTCAGGTCACCCAACGCACCGGCAACGACAAAAACAATGCCGCAACAGATCATCAACAGGAAGAACCATTAGAAGAAGATTCGCCGTTGTACATGGAATTTGAGCTGAGCGAAAGTATCCCACTAGTTCCCGAAATCAGCGAAAACATTCCACCCAACAATGTTCCCGCTTTAAAAATAATGGACGCACCGAACAACGCCACGGATTGTCTTTACATCGATTTCTCTGAAGACGAAATAGATTGGTTTAATCGCATTGCAGCTACCTTAATAAAAGTAAATGAGACAACGAAAATTTATTTAGGCTGTGATCATCTTCGATCTCACCCAGCAACAAAAAACCGAATTAAACTAATGATTAATTTCATTTGGTCTAAGAGAGAAGATCGCCCCTTATTGTATTTTTATGACAAGGATCTTTACGAGTCAGGTACTGAAGAAGACCGCCAACGCATTATAAGGAGCACCATGGAACGAAGGCCACTGGACATTTTGGTATAGCCAAGACTCTTGATCGTATCAAAGCAGTTGCTACCTGGCCGAACCTTCAAAAAGATGTCGAAGACTACATCCGAAGATGCGACACTTGCCAGAAAATCAAGCTCGTCCGTATACGTCCACAAGCAGAAGCTGTAGTGACTGATACGCCAGAACGACCCAATGATAAAATTGCATTGGACCTTGTTGGGCCCATTCCCGAATCAACCGATGGATACAAGTACATAATGTCAATACAGGACCAACTGACAAAATTCATCACGTTGATCCCTCTAAAAACTCAAGATGCTCAAGCCACCGTGAATGCATTAGTCGAGCATTTCATTTATATCCACGGCGCACCTAAGAAGATCCTCACAGACGGAGGCCGTAACTTCATCAGCCAAACGTTTAAACATCTGGAGAAACTCTTCAAAATTTCACACATGACGACAACAACATTCCATCCTCAAAGTAACGGAAGCCTTAAAAGAGCTCATGGACCGATTAAAGAACAAATTAAAGCTCTCATCCATGATCATCGCGAGGATTGGGATAAGAAGTTAAAATTTGTCTCGATGGCTTACAACACAGCCAAGCAAGAAGGCATCGGCCTCACACCTTTCGAGATGCAGTTCGGACGTAAACCTAACGTCCCGAATAGCATCCCCATCCATCGAACAAATGCCACCATCGACGAATACTTCGAGGGACTCCGTGCAGACCATGAAAGGATTCTGAAGAAGGGTCGTGACCACCTTGTCGCAGCGAAAGAGCGTTACAAAGCTAACCAAGACGCTCACATTCATCGACCTGCTCCAATTTTTAACAAGGGCGATGAAGTTCTCGTTGCGCAAGAACGAGATAAATCTCCGCTTGCTCCGAAGTGGGAAGGTCCTGCGATAATACTCGATCGAACGTCTGATGTTAGTTATGAAATATTGCTAAGAAATAGAAGAAAATTAATTCACGTCAATAAACTCAAACCTTACTTCCGAAACTAATGTTTCTTTTATGTCTAGGTCACCGGTTATGCACCGTTCATATTTTCATTCCGACAAGTCTAGCGCATCAACAGGCAGACCAAGCCAACCATTTGCTGTACCGAGCATCCCGGAACATCTTCATCTGATATCGTGAAGACAAGGGGATCAACTCGCTCACAAATGCTGAGACACCTGCAGCCGTATATAAAATGACAAACAGCATAATAAATAAACGAATCAAGAAAATAGGAAAGAAATACCTCACCCTGTGTCACAACTATTGAAAATATTCGTCAAATATTATTCGAATTCTCACCATTCACAGTAGTAATAATCTGCAAGCTTTCTTTATTTCAGAAAAATTCAATTATGACCCTGTAAACCTTCTACGTTCCAATAATATTCGATAGCCACTCCGTAAATTCTTGTACATTTTTAATTGTTACTCCGACACGAATGTAATTTAACATATTGGCATTATTTAGGTTATAAGCGCCACCAAAGTTGTTCTATCGTTGAAAAAATTCTTTTTTTTTTTGTTTTATGAATTTTCTAAAATAAGGGGGGAGGTGTAACGAGACTGCTCGTTCTATGTTTTTTTCTTCAACCTACCGTTCGCTGCACTGTGACTAAGTTTCCCACCGTCCACTACAGTCCCTGCATCCTAATCTCCGCCTCCGCATCGTATATGTGACTTTTCCCCGAATTCTTTCCCTGAAAGCGCGTTTTATCGCCTCTTTCCCACAGATACCTCATTGGGACCCACCTAGCCCGCCACCTGCATTTCTTGGAATTCAGTCACACGTGCATCTTAACCCTCGAAGCACTTTCCAGACTTCTTCCCAAAATTCCTCCCCACTATCACCATTTTCCCACGATTGACTCTTTATAAACACCTCCCGCGTTATTTCGTTAGTCAGTAAGTCTCCGAACCTTTGTAAGAACGTTACTCTGGTCTTTTTGCATCAGAATAATAAACGTTGTTACCAGTATCAATTCAGTGTCAACCGAGTCTTTCCCTCCTAAAACCGCGTTCCGTAGCAGAGTCTGCTGCTCGTTATCTAAAGTTAATTAAATAAAACATCCGCGACGTCACAATATATATATATACTAGGATTTTATTGTGGCTCGCGCGCTGTGCGCGCTCGCAATCGCCCCCCACCCAAGGGTGCCACCTCCGAAGGGTGCCCCCCTCCCCTCCCCCTCCCCCTTCCACCAAGCCCTGAGCCCGAATTATTCCAAGTCCCTCGATTCTTGACACGGCGGCGGCGGCGGCGAGATCTTTTTATAATATAGAGAGATATGTATGGGGCGATCCACCCGGTTTCGACCAGTTTTTGACCTTGACCCGTCCGATTTAGCTCATAATTTTTTTAAGGTTTAGTTGGACGCTCTACTACACAAAAAAAAATTATTTTTTATTTTTTTAATAAAATATTTTTTTTTATATATTTTTTAAGTGAAATATCGAATGCCATAATTTTTTAATCTGGAAAAATTCTGAAAAATACATCGTTTCATAACAAAACTATCTAGCTTATAAACAAAGTGGGGAGGATTTTTCTTCCAACAGTTTTTAAGCATTTTTGATTAAAAAAATTATTGAAAAATATGAAAAATAATGAATCTACTATAGGCGATTGTTCAAATTTTTATTTATGTGAAACTGGATTTTTCAGATTTTTTTCAGATTTAAAAAATCTTTTTTTAGGTTTATCTGAATTATGCAATTTTTTTTAAATTTTTTTTTAAGTGGAATACGGAATGCTATAATTAAAAAATCGCATTTTGTGGATTTCATTAAGAATGATGTATTCTCACAGATTACAGTTTGTTTCGTTATGCAAATATTTTATTTATTTACAATGGTTTGCCTTTTGATAAGATTGTGCACCTTAAATAGAGACGATAAAGAAAACAACTTCGTTTTCATACCTTCCGGCCCAGGTATGAAACAATGTTGCTTTTGAGTATCGGGAATTATTTTTGCCGTTGCAAACCTCTCATGCAAATCCTTTTTGGCAGCCTCGTAATCCTCAACTCCTGAGAATCTTTTCGCTATGGACGGTAATGTTCCCTCCGTACAAGCCCAATCAAATAGGCCTCTTGGCGATAATATTTGCTGATCAGCAGGAAGCTGCAAACTCGCTCTCCTGCTCAGTCTCTTCAGTGTCCCACCAATGCCATCACATGGACCTTTGCCGTGCGATGTAGCAAAAAAGTGCCACTCGGCAGGAACGGAGAAGTCGCAATCGTGGTACCACAAATTGATAAAATTCTTGAAATTTTTAAATTGTTGTGGCGCGCCATCCGAAAAGTAGTAAATTCGTCCGGGCTTTGTCATTATTTCCGCCTCAACAAAACCCATAATAATCTTTCCGAAAACGTGTACGGCGACAGCGTCGTGGATTAAACAGTCTGAGATTATGACGAGACTTTTATGGGTTATATTCATATCCCTCTTATAATAGATAACGACTGGATAAACTGTCGCTTGGTTGTTGTTCCAATGAAAACCCGGAGCAGCGTTTTGGGCGATAAATGCATAATTTTCTGCAAAATCACATATCACCAGGCATTCATTCTGTTTCAAATTATCTTTTAAGGATTTGAAAAAAAGCGATTGTTGCTTAGCGATAAAGGCATGTGGCAGAGTGTTTTTTGCTTGCTCGCACAATTCGTCGATAAACTCGCCAGCCGACTTAACAAACGTCTCGAGTGTCGCTCGAGGTTTTGAAATCCATTGCGACTATTTAACCTCTTCAATGGCATTTTTGTCCAGGATTTCCGTCAACATACTCTGTAGATTCTCACTACCAGGACAATTTCTGCATTGTAGGAAGTAGCAGGCTTGTTGAGGCTCTGGACATAGCAACGCAGATGTCAAATCTTCGAAACACTCGATCGGTTTTTCTGATTCTCTCGTTAGCAGCTTCAAGTTAGATCCTAAAACAGTGAAAAAGTAATATTTTTGTCATGAACATAAAGTTGTCATAATCACAAATGAAAAAAAAAAACATAATTGGGAAAAAATCCACTCACCACATATCATCAGTTTCATATTCTGATGGAATGGGCATACGCAGACTGTGTGAGTACCAGCTCCGCCAGCTAATGTGCAATACTTCGGCCTCAGTGATGCGAATGAGGAAAATCCAATAGATACATTTGGGTTTTCCTCCTTGAAGTGTGCGTACAACTCTTTTAAATTGCACAAAATTAATTTTTTTTGGTGGCGCACTTTTTCACCATTAGCGTCTCGCAGCGAAATCGAATCTTTTATTCCCGGCAATGTAACCGAAACTTGATCATCGTTGTAAAATTCGATCACCTTGGCTTTAACCGCTTCGTCGAGAGGTCTTCCTACGTGATAAACAAATCAATGTTATTTTCGGCAAGATGCTGTATCCTAGCTAACGGAAACCATGTACTTTCGAAGAAGCACTACTAATTAGATTTAGTATTATCGTAAAATGGAAATACCAGAAAATTCTTGCTTATTAAAATAATCGTGATTACCGAGCTTTGCATTTGGTGTTGCGAGAATCCCTTTTTCTTCGTACAGCCTTCTCGCTACTTTGACCATATATCGGCTAGTCTCAAACTGCTGAGAAACGCGGCGGTTACTCCAATCACTTGGTACAAGCGTCAATATTTGTATTCTTTCGCTGTGGGTAGTTGACGGGTCTTTAAATTTAATCTTCAGTTCCTGTATTATATCGTTGACCTGACCTCTGCTTTCCAAAGAGAGTCCTAGCGATTTTTTCAGGACATTACTTGCTTTATGAACTTTTTGTTCAACCCAGTTCGACGATTTTAGTCTTTTTTTTGGGATCGGCGATTCTTCTAATGCTTCCAATGCGTTATTGACGACAAGGAGCCCGATATCAGAAGAAAAACTGGATCGCTTGGTCATCACGGTCGAAAGTGAAATTTGTGATAATTGTGGTGAGATCACATCCTCTATAGATACCGACGAACTTTCACTAGGTGTTAACGCATTGGAATTGCCCCGTGACGTTGAAGGTTGAGGATCATGTTCTCGCTGGCAACTTTCGACAGCATTCAGTGAGCTTTGTTCCGTCTCTACGAAAACCATTACAATCTTATTAATAGTGGCATCCATTGATAACCGAGTTCACGAAATGTTTATTTTTTTACCGTTTCCTTCTACTGTTGGTCGAACATAGTTTTTCAGTTTTAATCGGCAGTCTCGACAAAAGTACATTCCAGCGAATTCTGGGAACTTTTTCTTCGTCATGGCTGTTGCACATCGTAGTCCTTTCGTCACATTGTGTCGGCATAATTGAAAGGGGTTAGAACACCGATCGGCTCTGCCTTTCTTCATATTGCCCTCGATTTTGTATTAATGTTTCTACCAGAAATTGTGGCAACTGGCTGTTACGCGATGCACTGACTTTAGTTGTCTCACTCACTATTCACTGCGTTATCAACATGAGAGCTCTAGAGATCATTTCGATGTGTTTACTCCCGCAAGTGTAAAAGTGGACTGAAATTTCAATCGAAGTCGATAAGGTATCGCGCGTCTTCGCGAGTAGCGACACACGGCACCGGTTCAAATTAACGCGCGACGTCGGTTGCGAACGAAGCAGTAGACAAGATGGCGGGCAATCCACGAAACGTGTTTGCCATGCTCCGCACTTAATTTCGAAAAATCTGAAAAAGTTCTTATACAGAAATGTTTGACATATCGTACATAGTAGATTGACTTCTTTTCTATTTGTTATATTTATCAAAATAAAAAAAGCTTTAAAACTAAACAAAAAATCTTGCGTACTTTAGCAATAAGCTAGAAAAATTTGATATTCAATAGAGTATTTTTCAGAATTTTTGCGGACTTTTAAATTATGGCATTCGATATCCCACTATAAAAAATTATTTTAAAAAAATTTGCATAATTCGTAAAAATCTGAAAAAATTCCAAACAATAAAAAAAAATCTGACAATCCGGTTTTATATGAATAAACATTTGATCAATCGTCTGTAGTGTGATTCATTATTTTTTATATTTTTAAATAATTTTTTTGATAAAAAAAGCTTAAGAACTGTATGAAGAAAAATCTTCCCCACTTTGTCTATAAGCTAGATAATTTTTGTATTGAACGAAGTATTTTTCATAATTTTTTCAGATTTTAAAATTATGGCATTCGATATTTCAATTAAAAAATACATAAAAAAAATAGTGTATTAAAAAAAATAATAATAATAATTTTGTGTAGTTGAGCGTCCAACTGAACCTAAAAAAAATTATGAGCTAAATCGGACGGGTCGAGGTCAAAACCTGGTCGAAACGGGGTGGATTGCCCCGTATATAGACAGTATTTTTTAAGTAACCTAAAGAACCTTAAATAAATAACTCAAAGAACCTAAAGAACCTAAATCAACTAAAAAGAAGTTCTCGCATTTAAACGTGAAAAAATCAGTAACAAAACAAAATCTTGGATTTTGAAGAAAAAAATGCAGATTACAAATTTCAGTTAATTACTGAATAACCACTGATTTTTATGAATATATTAAACAATGAAACTTGTTACATATATAAATTAATAAAACTTGTTACACATAGAAATTGAAAAACACTTTATTATTCCTGTATCAGTTGTGATAACTTGTCAAACCAAGCGACTCAGCATTATACCAAATGACTTTGGGAGATTGCATATGATTGAATTATGCTTAAACAAATAGAAACCACTAAATTTTACCAGATAACATTAGAAGCTTAAGAGTAAATAATCAACCAACAAACATAGAAAGTCACTGAATTTAGTACATAAACAGACAATATGGCTAGATGATGTTAAGTGTCATTATGAGGTTGCATTAAAAAACTGGATTACGCAAATCTCAGTTAATGACTGAAAAACCACTGATTTTATTGAGGTTATTAAAAAAATAAAACTCGCTATGCATATAAATTGAAGAACACTCTATAATTAGTATTTCTGTATTAGTTTTGATATTTAATTTCATCAAGAGGCACATTATTTCACTGCATGTCATTGGGAGCTTGAAAGTCAATCACAAAGTAGCAAAAAATAAAAAAACTTTAATCTACCGACGGTATAGTTATAGTGAATTATTTTCAGTTTTCACAGGTTTGAATGTCATTCCATATTATAAATATGTTATTTTTTAATTTTTTTTTATTTTTGTTTTGCTCGAAAGGCGACGAGTGATCAAGTCGTCGTGGAAAGGGAATTTTAATATAAAGGTATATTTACCGATTAAGGAATTAGAATCCACGCGACTGCCAATTAAAAAGATATTTATTGAATTAAAATATTTGTTATCACAAATTATTGCTTGAAATTACAAGGGTTCTTATAATTGTTCGAGTCTCTAACTCGAGCTCAATCGTTCGCTTCGATCGAGTCCCGCCGCGATTCTAGAGATGGAGTTCCAGATGGAGTCCGGGCGGGCATCCGGGAAGGCTCTTTGGGATCCCGGATGGAGTCCCGGCGGGAGTTCGGGCCGGATCGATCGAGTCCCGCCGAGATTCTAGAGATGGAGTTCCCGATGGAGTCCGGGCGGACTTTTGAGATCCCGGATGAAGTCCCGGCGGGAGTCCAGGCCGGATCGATAGAGTCCCGCCGAGATTCTAGAGGTGGAGTCCCGGATGGAGTCCGGGCCGGCTTTTGGGATCCCGGATGTAGTCCCGGCGTGAGTCCGGGCCGGTCGATCGAGTCCCGCCGAGATTCTAGAGATGGAGTTCCGGACGGAGTCCGGGCGGGCTTCTGGGATCCCGGATGGAGTCCCGGCACGAATTCGGGCGGGAATCCGGGCCGGATCGATCGAGTCCCGCCGAGATTCTAGAGATGGAGTCCCGGAATGAGTCCGGGAGGACTTTTGGGATCCCGGATGGAGTCCCGGCGCGAATCCGGGCGGGAATCCGGGCCGGATCGATCGAGTCCCGCCGAGATTCTAGAGATGGAGTCCCGGAAGGAGTCCGGGAGGTCTTTTGGCATCCCGGATGGAGTCCCGGCGAGAGTCCGGGCCGGATCGATCGAGTCCCGCCGAGATTCTGGAGATGGAGTCCGGGAGGGCCTTTGGGATCCCGGATGGAGTCCCAGCGGGAATCCGGGCCGGATCGATCGAGTCCCGCCGAGATTCTAGAGATGGAGTCCCGGAAGGAGTCCGGGAGGGCTTTTGGGATCCCGGAAGGAGTCCGGGCGGCAGTCCCGGCCGGGACTGCCGGGACTCCCGCCCGGACTCCCGCCCGGACTCCCGCCGGGACTCCATCCGGGACTCCATCCGGGACTGTTTTTTCTACGCGGGCCAGCTCTGCCTAAATGTTTCACGTGTAATAGGACGGGACATTTAGCACGCGATTGCAGGAAATCAGGACGGCACAGCCTCCCTGTATCGGGACCCAGTAAAGAGGTGAATCAAGCGTTACTTGTGCATATTGCAAGAAACCGGGACATACGTTGAAGCAGTGCAGGAAACATGAGAGAGCTAGAAAGGAGAAGCAGGATGGAAACCAGAAGTCGGAGCAGCCTCCCAGGGCCAGCGTCAACGGGATGACGATAAGAACGTTCCAGGTGAACACTGTCGACACAACCGAAGAGCCAGCAGAGATTCATCAAATATGTGTTGTGAAGTCAACAACCACAGGTGGTACGGCCAACAACTTCCACATAGAATCACCTATGAGTACGGTTAACATGCTTACCTTGAAAGCCGACACCGGAGCTCAATTGTGCATTATCAGCAAGAGTGCACTGAGAGCGGATACAGCGATAGAAAAATCGGAAGTCTACCTCGAAGGAGTAGGTGGCAAAAGAATAAAAACGCAATACGCCGTTAGAATTACGTTAGTAACACCGGCTGTTACTATATCACATTTATTTCACGTGATACAGGATGATGTACCTCTCGGGGTGCATGGGTCCCTGGGAATTGATTTCATGAAGAAACATAATGTCGATATTCTCGGAGGAACATCTATAAAGATGTACGGGCATAGTATGTCCTTGATAAACGGGAGTTTGAAATTAAAATTGCCTCCTCGTAGCGAGAATATCACCTACGCATCCACCAACAGCAAATTAATTGGGGTCATCGAAAAACGTGACATCGCCAACGGAGTAATACTTGGAGCGTGTGTTACGACGCCTCAAGGAAATAGCTGTGTGGTAAGCTTGGCAAATACTACAGCCGAGGAAATCGAGGTTGATCGGCCCATGGTAAGACTCGAACCACTGGCATCAGCTAAAAATTCGAGCAGCAACGAGGCCGACGATCCCGCGCACGAAGTAAACACTGTCGGTGTGGGGAGAGGAGCTACGCGACTCTCGAGACTGAGGACAGAGATAGATGTATCTCATCTCAACAAGGAGGAGATGGAGACTCTTCGGGACATATGCAATGATTATGAAGATATTTTTTATCTAGAAGGAGACAAGCTGCCATGCACAGATATGGTGGAACACCATATCCCATTGAGGGAGGGAGTGCTGCCCATAAAGGTCAGCCCTTATCGTCTGCCTGAAGCCCACAAGCAGGAAGTACAACGGCAAACGGAGGAAATGTTACGGGATACCATTATACGTCCCAGTCGGAGTCAATGGAACGCGCCGCTGTTGGTAGTGGCCAAAAAACCTGACTCAGCAGGTAAAAGGAAGATGCGAGTCGTGGTAGATTTTCGCAAGTTAAACGAGGCCACCATCGGGGTCTCTTATCCACTGCCCAATATAAATGAGATTTTGGATCAGCTGGGACGTGCGCATTACTTCACCACCCTTGATTTAGCATCGGGATTTCATCAGATTCCCATGGCTGAGGAAGATACAGCAAAGACGGCTTTTTCTACACCACAGGGGCATTTTGAATATACGCGAATGCCCTTCGGATTAAAAAATGCTCCACCAACCTTTCAAAGGTTGATGAATTCTGTTTTAGCAGGATTAGAAGGACTAAAATGCTATGTCTATCTGGACGACATAGTGATATTCGGAGGATCACTAAAGGAGCATAATCAACGACTTCGAGAGGTATTCCAGCGACTACGAGAAGCAAAACTCTCATTGCAACCGAGTAAGTGCAGGTTCTTGAGAAAGGAGACGCAGTACCTCGGGCACATCATTTCGGAGGATGGAGTGCGACCAGATCCGGATAAAATAATTGCTGTGAGGAACTTCCCTACACCATGCAACGTGAAGGGTGTGCAGTCCTTTTTGGGTTTGGCTGGTTATTATCGAAAATTTATAAAAGATTTCTCGAAAATAGCCAAGCCCTTAACTGAGCTTATACGAAAGGACGTTCCTTTCGTTTGGACACCACGGCAAGAGGAGGCTTTTGAGGACTTACGAAATACATTAACAACGGCACCGGTACTCCAATATCCCGATTTTAAGAAGCCTTTTGTCGTCACAACGGATGCTTCAGACAAGGCCATCGGAGCTATCTTGTCGCAAGGAATCGTAGGAGAGGACCTGCCTATTTGTTATGCAAGTCGCACGTTAAATAAGGCAGAGCAAAACTATACTACGACGGAGAAGGAGCTCTTGGCCATCGTGTGGGGAATCGCGCAATTTCGACCATATGTCTACGGTACTCATTTCACAGTCGTCACAGATCACAAGCCCTTAACCTGGCTTTTTGGGGTCAAAGATCCAGGGTCGAGACTCGTGCGATGGAAAATAAAATTGTCGGAGCATGAATTCGACGTGCAGTACAAGGCGGGTAAGCGTAACACCAACGCAGATGCGTTGAGTCGCATATGTATAGCTACGCGCTCACAAGTAAAGGAGAGAGAGACAGCAAGCGCACCGCCGAGAGAGACAGCATGTGAGCCAGCGGGCGGGAAGGGCGCCACCAGCTCGGGCGGCCACAGCATGGGAGTGGAAGAAAGACGAATGATATTACGTTAATATCACGATACACCTTTAGGCGGGCATCAGGGAGCCTCAAGAATGCTGAAGCGTATCCAGCTGAGCTACACCTGGCCTGGCTTACGTAAAGATGTGGAAGAGTATGTGGCACAATGTGACAAATGTAAAAAAAAAAAAAATTCGCCCTATGATTAAGGCACCTATGGTAATCACAGACACACCGACAAAAGCTTTCCAGAAATGTGCCATGGATATTGTCGGGCCTATGCCTGAGACGGAAAGAGGTAATAAATACATACTTACTTTTCAAGATTTATTAACTAAATATAGTGTCGCCATACCACTGCAAAATCAACAAGCCAACGAGGTAGCAAAAGCATTTGCGGAGGAAATTGTGTGCCGCTATGGTACACCTGAGATTGTACTCACGGATCAGGGTACAAACTTCCTTAGTGCAACATTTAAGGGAGTATGCAAACTCCTGTATATTGAAAAAATACAAACCACAGCCTATCATCCCGAGTCCAACGGTGCGCTGGAGCGTTCCCACAGGACACTGGCTGAGTATCTGGAAAGCTATGTGGATGAGGATCAAGGGAATTGGGATCAATGGTTGCCATATGCCATGTTTTCATATAATACGACGCCGCATACTTCTACCGGTTATACACCTCATAGTTTGATATTCGGAGAAGAAGCAGATCTTCCAACAGCTTTGCAGAGGGTACCAAGAGCTACATATTCATACGTTCACTACATTCATATGAAGATTACGCCGCGGAATTGCGAGAACGACTTCGTGCTGCTTGGACTTCGGCACGAGATAACCTGAGAGCGTCGAAGGAGCGAGCCAAGCTGCAGTTCGACAAGAAGGCCAAGATTCAGGAATTTCGTGTCGGTGACAAAGTTCTACTGCACGATGAGACAATACGTCGTGGAAGATCGGCCACATTGACACCACAATGGATCGGACCATATATGGTGGAGGAGGTCCATTCAGCCTCAAATTATACTATCAAAAAGGGACGGCGGAGCATCAAGGTACATGTGAAGCGTCTCAAGCATTATATCGAGCATTAATCATGTCTCGAAGATAGCAGAGCGGCAAGAGAGTGGAGTTGGGCAAGCAACGCAGAAGAAATTGGAAAACAAATATGAATGTGGAAAAATAACATTTTTTATTTTTGAAAATTACAATCCACAATGCGGGCACGGGGGAGTGATAACTCCGAAGAGACGCTGAAGGCCCAAGGGATCGGGGATGGCACCATTCGTTGGATTGCTGTTCCACAGCTTGTCCACACCTCTGCTGCGGAGTCGACGCTGTTGTCGAACTTTTTCGGCCTCTCGTATGAATTCTATGAGGTACTGCGGTCGACGGGGTTCCTGAGAAGGGAACAACGCTTTCTGGAAAAGCAAAACGGAAAATTTATTATGAAAAATTATTATTACAAAAAAATATATATATATATATATATATTTTTTGGAACACAAGCCTTGCAATGGATATTTGTATTGGCCTGACCTTATTATTTTTGTTTTTGGCACACTGTTACAGGGTATCACTGCTGAGTCAGCTGGTAATTGCCGTTGATTCCGATGCTTCATACGAGGTCAAGAAGTTTCGTGACGCATCAGGAATCTTTTTTGAGGAAATTGGTAGTCTAAACATTTTTTCCGACACGTGGAATCTCGCTATCCATGTGGACAAAAAACTTCTGGCTCAGCAGGAAGCGAATTTCGTGGTGCAGCTTCACCGCCTCCAAGAGAATTGTAAGCAAGATATGGAGGATAATAGCCAATGTCAGGCGCTATCCGACACAGTAGTATGAGTCAACGAGAGGATACAGCACAGCATCGGAATTTTTCACGATTTGGTGGGAGCAGAGCATAGTCGTAGACGCAGAGGACTTATTGACGGGTTGGGCTCAGTAATAAAGGCCCTTACTGGAAATATGGACTCGTCTGACGCCGAACGCATAGCTGCCGAATTGGAGAGCGTTCGGAAGAACGAAGAGACCCTAAAGAAGGGATTAAGGGATCAGGTGTAGGTTGTTGAGTCAGCATTGGAGTTGTTTAACCGTACTGCACGAATTACCCGTGAAAACGATCATGCTCTATGGAAATTAATTACGCGAACCAATGCGGATTTTAAATAGAGAGGAGATCGTCTTGCAGCACGACAACGTCTCGACGAGAGTATTGCCGCCATAGAAGCCTACGCAGAGTCGCTACTGGGTAGTGTAAGGGAGTTGGTCCAGATGTTCTCCAGTATAACGACTAGTACAGTGAGTCCAGCCATGCTTAGCCCGGAGAAATTAACGGAGTATCTAACGGAAGCGTTACCACATATTCCACGACGACACAGCTTCCCTCGTCAGGTTACTCGAACTGATGCGGTCCATCTACTACGGTTATCTACGGTGAAGGCGTTTCGAAAAGGTGGTATGGTAGTGGTACTGCTGGAAATACCACTCGTCAGCCAAGCAGATTTTAGCGTTAACCGGGTCTATCCATTACCAAGGAAGTCGGTCAACAACACCTATTTCTATATGGAAACATCCGAGGATCTCGTCATCGTCAACAGGGAAAGCCGGAGTTATCTTCGAATGTCGAAGAATGAACTATATGCCTGCAGGATTGACGGAGATAAATATTATTGTAATTCGCAGCATCCAGTACTAGCTGTGAACGACGATGCGCCTTGTGAGGTTATCATGTTCGCCACGAATGCAGTCGGCGAGGAGCATCGATGCCCGAAGCGTGTTATAAAGCTGACCCGTCCTTTGATCATGAGTATGCAGCAGCCTGGCCGCTGGTTGTATACCGCGCTGGGAGAAGAAGCGGTCAGCATATCATGCGATTGACGACCAGTTCAACAAGAAATCTTGGAGGGTACTGGAATATTAACCTTGTCCGGGAAATGTGTTGCGACAGCCCAGGATTTTAAGGTCGGAACGGTGAGGCGCATTACCCAGGATGTTCGAGATGGGACTTTTATCCCTGCATACAACCTAACCCTATCGGAACACGAAGAGAAGGCGGTTCCGAAAATGATTAATGTACAAGAAAGCGCAGTGCTTCGGAATATTGTCAGCAATCCAGAGGAGCTGAATAATTTGGGAACGCGTCTACGCCAGATCGAAGGTGTCCTGGAAGCTGTGCAGACCAATCGGACGAAATTATTTTATACTATGGGCCAATATTCCATTAGCGCGATAGCGTTGGTGGTGTTGGTTGGTTTCTTGTTGAGATCATTGGTGAAAATGATCTGCCGTTCAAGGAGGACCACGGAACAGCCAACGACGGAAGAAACGGAAGCGAACATAGTCTAAGGAGGGAATGAGGATTCCGAGGGGAAAAAGATATATTCTTTTCCATTTCGGGAAGAAATAATCTTTATTCCTATATCTACATGGGAATTGCGATTTAAGTGTATATATATATATATATATATATATATATATATATATCTTTATGGAAGGGTCCATATCGGGTCCAATTCAGGGCTCCGGAGGTACTTATGGGGACATTTGACACATATGGGGACGGACCCCATAGGTTTCTAGATGCAGAGGTACATATCGGATCTGGTCCCCATAATTCACTCTATGCGTAGAGGTCTTTTTGGGGACCGAGATTTTATTTTGTGAATGTGTACATATGGAGTCCGATGCAAAATATTGTTGAACACAAAACGGAGAAAAAAGATTGGGTATGACGACTACGTTTTCAATTTACTGTACCCGAACTTTACAAATTGAATCGCGATAACTGATGAACTTATTTCTGTAACCACAGTGAATAGTATCCTCAACTATTCACGAATAGTTCGCGCTCAGCCTTACCGTACCCGAATGGGTTGACTGCAAATTGAATAACGAATTGTTGGACAATTTAAATTTCGGAATAGTCGGGCCACCGCATATCATCAGAGCTACATCGATTCACGGTCAAATAAACCACGTATGAGACAACAATAATTGAGATATAAGATATTTCTTTGATTAATCACGATAGAGAATATAAATGTTAAAACATTATTTTCACTACAGTTTATTCGCAGCTTGCATTATTGAGAGGTCACCGGTAATAACCGATTTTTTTGTGATTTTATTGCAACGGCACATTTCGGGTCCGGTCAGATTGTTATAAGGGTGATAATGGGGACTGGTGCCGATATCTACCATTAAATGTAAAAGCGAGATTATTTTCAATAGTTTTTTTACTCATACGCGTACGCAGTTATGAATTCTCTTAGTGCAATGCACTAAATTGTTTGCCTTGGAAAAATACAACTGTACGCTTATGACATTTCATCGTTGAAACAAACGAGCAACCGAAGTTGCTCACAAATCTTTCTCGTATTGTTGTGCGGCATAAATAATCCGACAATAGATCATTTAATGTTTAAAGTTTTTATGTATTATTCTTGGATAAGAACCGCCCTGGGATCAGAGGAAAAAAGAATCTCGTTGGTACACAATGAAGTTGATATTCAATTGCGTTTTTGACTCATATCACATCCGAACATGTTTGATTTGATATTTGTAAATTTAATATTTCCAATTCTGATGATAAGCGGCATCCTTGAGTCGAAGGAGCAAGAAATATCGCAAATATTGGCCGAAATTGATATTAGACGATTGTTTTATTTGAGATATGATTGTAATAGTCCATTTGTCGTTCTGTGATGTAATGCCACATAGCGGGACCAGTTCATATTACAGAAGGGTGATTATGGGGACCGATCTGTATTTTCCAGCCATGGACCCCGTATGTTCCCTTACAACATATGGCCCGGTCCCGACATGTACCGATAAGACATTCAAAAAAGGACAGCTGTTCTTTTATCTATCGCAATATCCCCAAGTTTGAGATAATCAATACTAGTTGAGATTCCTCAGCATTGCCATATCCGATTGCGTTGACTGCAATAGTATATTGTGCAACAAGGGCCGACAGTTTGCGATTGCGACGAGTGCGAGGTTTGCTGCCCGAGCGGAGCGAGGGCTGCGATCACACGAGCCGCAATCGCAAACTTTCGGAATATACGAATATACTACAGTTTTACTGCAGTATATTCGCAGCTCACATTATTGGGAGGTCACCGGTAATAACCGATTTTTTGTGGTTTTATTGTAACGGTACATTTCGGGTCCGGTCAGATTGTTATAAGGGTGATAATGGGGACCGGTACCGATATCTACCCTTACATGTAAAAGCGAGATTGTTTTTAATAGTTTTGTTCATTCATACGCGTACGCAGTTATGTATTCTCTTAGTGCAATGCACTAGATTGTTTGCCTTGGAAAAATACAACTGTACGCTTATGACATTTCATCGTTGAAATAGACGAGCAACCGAAGTTTCTCACAAATCTTTTCCGTATTGTAGTGCGGCGTAAATAGTCCGAGAATAGTGCATTTAATGTTTTAAGTTTTTATGTATTACTCTTGGCTAAGAGCCGTCCTCGGGTCAGGGGAAAAAGGAATCTCGTTGGTACACAATGAAGTTGATATTCAATTGTGTTTTTGACTCATATCAAATCCGAACAGGTTTGACTTGATATTTGGAAATTTAATGTTTCCAATTCTCATGATAAGCGGCATCCTTGAGTCGAAGGAGCAAGAAATATCGCAAATATAGGCCGAAATTGATATCAGGCGATTGCTTTATTTCAGATTTGATTGTAATAGTCCACTTGTCGTTCTGTGATGTAATGCCACATAGCGGGACCAGTTCATATTTCAGAAGGGTGATTATGGGGACCGACCTGTATTTTCCAGCCATGGACCCCGTATGTTCCCTTACACCATATGACCTGGTCCCGATATGTACCGATAAGACATTAAAAAAGGACAGCTGGTCTTTTGTCTATCGCAATATCCCTAAGTTTGAGGTAACCAATACTAATTGAGATTCCTCTGCATTACCATACCCGATTGCGTTGACTGCAATAGTATATTGTGCAACAAGGGCCGAAAGCTTGCGATTGCGACGAGTGCGAGGTTTGCTACCCGAGCGGAGCGAGGGCTGCAATCACACGAGCCACAATCGCTAAATTCGGCCCATGTTATACACAATACTTTTTGTAACAAGTGCATAAATAGTGTTGCTTTGAATGGCCGTTTTAAGAGACAAATAGTTAGGTCACCGGTAATAACCGATTTTCGGTGTTTTATTGTAACGGTACATTTCGGGTCCGGTCAGATTGTTGTAAGGGTGATAATGGGGACCGGTATCAATATCTCTCCTTACATGTAAAAGCGGTATTGTTTCTAATAGTTTTTTATTCATACGCGTACGCAGTTATATTTTGTTAATGCAATGCACTAGCTTGTGTGCCTTGGAAAAATACAACTGTACGCTTATGACATTTCATGTGATATTTGTGATATTTCATGTGAAAGTGATATTTTTTCATTGTGATTTTTTCTCATTGTGAAATATTGTCGTTGTTATTTTTTCCCATTGTGATATTTTGATATTGCGATTTCATCTTATTGTGATATTTCGTTGTGTGATCAATCGTCCCGGATATTTCATCGTGTGATAGTTTGACTGTAATATTATGTCGTGTCACCGTATTTTCCAACCACGGACCCCGTATGTACATTTATAACATATGGCCCGGTCTCGACATGTACCGATAAGACATAGAAAAAGCATAGCTGATCTTTTATTAGTAGTATAGGACAGTTATCGCGAGACAGGGCGTGGCGACACTAGGCCACGCCCATGTCTCGCGATAACTGTCCTCGGCCGCTGATTGGCTGTCACGCCCTCCCCTCCCCTTCCTAGGCCACGCCCATGTCTCGCGATAAGGCCGCTGATTGGCGGTCACGCCCTCCCCTCCCTTCCTAGCCCTCCCCTCCCCTTTCTCGATTAACAGTCGCGACTCCGCGGTTGGCCGCGACCCTCCCCACCCCCTTTTCGCGTTAACTGTCCCCAGCCCGCGATTGGCTGGCACAGTCGCGCACCCCACCACCCACCACCCCCCACTACCTTTTCGCGTTAACTGTCCCCAGCCCGCGATTGGCTGGCACAGTCGCGCACCCCACCACCCACAGGGCCCGTCCGCGACCTGCCACGCACCCCACCACCACCCACTGCCACCCTCGGGGCCCGTCCGCCCGCCGCCACCCACTCACTCGCACTTACCTCACTGCGTGGGACCGCTCCCCACTCGACGACCTCTCCCACCGGCACCTGGCGCGCGACTGACGTCGCATGCGTGCGCTGCCGCACCTCTCCCACCCGACGCGTGGGTGCGTACGCCGCTGCTGCCCCCCCACCAGTCTCATGGTTGCGCGCGCAGCTACGGGCAGCCAAGAGTTAGCTCGGCACGTACCCTCTCCCCTTTCTCGCGATAACTGTCCCTAGCCTCGAGTTTGGCTGCCAGACGTACTCCCCCCTTTTTTTCACTCCTACCCGCGTGACGGGTGGCTCCAGTTAGGACCCATTATGCCCCAAAAATTACCATTTTCTACGAATGGCCATAATAATGTTTTTCTAATAGCTAAAGATAATGAAGGTGAGTAAAGAACAGGTTTTTTTTATTATTAATTTATTATAAACATATTAGTTAAGTCAAATAATTAGTCTGTAGTATCAGTTGACATTTTTGTAACAGTTTCTTCTTGTCTTTTCAATTTTCGTTTTGCTTCAGTGATACATCCTGGGCATGATCGATGTTTTGGTGGTGGCCCGTCAATGTGGTCCCTCATGGTCTTTGTATTGTAGTGTAAATAGCAGCTCAGGTACGAGTTGATGTCTGCGTCACGCTTCAGGTAGTCGGGTAGTTTTTCCCATAGAATATCCATGGAATCACCCCAATATTTGATAATAAGAGGCTTTGGAATATACTCGAGATCTTTCTTGGTGAGCTCCCATGTGCTCTTGTCAGAATGAATAATTAATACACCACTGACAATCTCCATTGTGAGGGAGAAAATGAGAGAGACGACTGTTGTTACTCTTACTACTACTGTTAATACTGTTTTTAATACTGTTGTTACTACTGCTACTGATCAGATCTTATCACAACCAAGGTTTACTGTCAACTGGTCTGTCTCAATGGTGTTTTCGTAATATATATAGTCTACGAGTGTGTATAGGATACTTGTGAGTAGAGGGGGAAATGTGTGTATTCAAATGAATGGTATTTTCTTAATGATATACAGTCTACAGGTGTTTTATAGGATGTGCTTAGAAAAGGTTTTTGAAATGACAACAAAGAAAGTACAAATATTTTTTGTTTATTCATAAATAGCAGCCGAATCGTGGACTACACATGTGTTGACATTGTTATTATATCCTCTACCCTCGATGGTATTTTCTTAATGATATACAGTCTACAGGTGTTTTATAGGATGTGGTTAGAAAAGGTTTTTGAAATGACAACAAAGAAAGTACAAATATTTTTCGTTTATTCATAAATAGCAGCCGAATCGTGGACTACAAGTTTGAACACATGTGTTGACATTGTTATTATATCCTCTACCCTCGATACAATGGTTTTTTCGATGTTTATTTTTTCGAGTTTTATATTTCATTTGTCTGTAGTATCGTGCTGCAATACGATCATTTTTTATTCTATTGGATGAAAAATTTCGTATAAAAGCGCGCAGACTACAACCACGAGACAGACAATCAAGAAACATAAGACAGTATTCGCCACATACTGTAGACTTGACTGATTGTAGTTGTCGTGTGTTCCACTCATAGGTGAGTGTGTTTCTCCGTAAACGGTTATGGTGTTGGCTGATGAGTGGGGGCAATCCATAACTATCGAAAAAGATGCCATGTCCATTTTTGTCGACGTAGATGGCAACCCAATGTTTTCCAGGTCTATTATGGTCGTCCGTGTTTAGTATCAGCGCTGCAGGTCTAGACCAGCGACTCGGTATGCGATCGGCGGGGTAGACTCCTATCGTCTGAGCAGAGACTCGTTGTAGAGCTTCTAGTAACTCGAGACTGTTCATTTTGTAGTGGGAGCTGTTTCTATGTATGGTTGTGTTTCTGCTGTTGACGATTAACACGTGGTGGTGCTGGCTGTTGCGAGTCTTTTCGTGGAGGGGGTGGCGGTGGTGTGGGTAGCTCTAACTCTTTATTTCGAAAAAGTCCAACAATTTCTTCGTTAGCCGATTCAGTCCCCGTATCGGCGTTTAGTTTTTCAATGCTACACCATGGTGTATGTTCTCTATATATATTCTCTTTGTTGAATTGATAAGAATTTTTCAGAGAATTTTTTCTTTTTTTCTTTTTATTCACACCCTCGTTGCTAGATGGTTTTTTATCGACTGGTGTTGATGTAGCCAGAGGTTGTGAATAAATAGGACTCACGGATTTGAGATCTTGCATGTTGAGCCAAGTACGTATTTTTCCCACATTGTTTAATGCACACTTTGCGGTATCTTCTCTCAAAACTCCGTGATGAATGCAGTAAACGTTATTAATTGGCATGTTCTTGAACGTTGGGCCCTCGTACTCTTCCAGATTGATAATTTCACGTCCCAATACTCCACGCAAAAGTTCAGCTTTTTGTGCACCACGCGTATAAATATTTAAAGTGTAACGACACATTATTCGTAGATTTGCGTACACTTTTTGTAGAGGCGTATCACCGTCTGTCCACTCAAGTCCGTAATGAAAACAAGTCAGAGTATTATTACTTGTGCGAATTGATTTAGGTAGTTCACCAAAATCGTAGGGTGGCTCGACAAGCCAGTGACCATAATGTCCTCCATCAAGAGTAGTCACAGCAATTTCTTTCGGTAAAAATTGTCCGGATATTCCATAGAGCGCTTGAATATCTACTACAACGTCCATTATGAGAGTTTGATGCGGACTGCTGTAGCATATGCGACTGCTGTTGCGTTTAAATACCCGTTCTAGCCGTGTTCTATCGTGGCTCCCTCTCACGCACTGAAATCGGCGATAACTTGTCGCGTAGAATCTATCTCAATCACGTTGTCATACTCGGCGTAAATAATACAATTTAATGTTGTCGTTAGTGGTTGAGCAAAGCGTACTTCCACTCTCACACTTCCGTGTCTCACTAAATTCCAGTGACTGAAACAGCTTGCAGACAAGTCAGGAGTCAGATCAAATGCAAACAGACAGTAGCCCTTGGGGTATTCATATCGGTCAAGATCTAAACCTTCGTTTTGAAAGTGTATGCCGGTGCCACTAAAAAGAGTATGATAACTCTGAACCCACGTGGTCCTATCAAAATTTGGCTGAAGAGGTTTGCTGGGAATTTGTTGACCGTCTATGTATAGAGATAGGAAATTGAGGTGTTGATTATGAAAGTAGAATGGGTTTAGCGTTTTATTGCCGTTGAATGCTCCGTTATTTACAAAACCGAGAATAATACGTTTCGGTAATTGTCCGAGAATAACATTGTCTAACGTATCACCAACTATTCCACTATGCATTGTAAATGCTTTAACTTCCACACGGGTTATTGGATATTTTGCTGTTGTCTTTGCAAGCATTTTAGCATGAGCAATCAATACACCTGGAGAAATTTTTGCTCGGCGTACAAGTAAAGTTGCTTCTTTTATTTGAACGGTGTGTGAAACTCCACTTACAACAGGCCCCATTAGACAAAAATCATCTTTTGAGCGTACGAGTCGTAGACGTACTTCTACACCGTTTAATAGAAGTTTGTCTTGATTAAAAACATCACAATGTAAATGTCCAATCATATCCACTGTCTGGCTATTCATTACAATTCCTTCGCGAATATCTTGACCAGCATTCGTACCTTTTTTTCCGTTTGGGAGCACTTCAAATGTACCAGGTGTATCGGCATACCAAAGACCAGTCGATAGATGAGACTTTTTCGCTGCAGGTCCATAATTGAGTAGAGTCTCAATATACGCTCTGTAAGGATAGGCATTGTTTGGTGGCGCTACAAGTTTCTGGTTGAAATATACATCCACCTGATTAAACATGCTGTGTAGAAAGTTATTAACAGGTGCAACGTTAGAAACAGGGTCGCCTTTAATTTTTACACTCACAGCAAGCATTGTGTGAGTGAGATCTAAATATTCTTCACCATGGCCAGGTATGACAAATTCAAGAGGTCCGTTGTCCGAAAGGGATGAGACGGGTTTGTAGTGAACCCATTGTGAGCTCTCTATAGATGTTTGAGTTGGTGGAATTGTAAACAAGTCGAGTTCAGACTTCATACACTCACAAGAGTGTGTATGTAAGAAAGACATTGTTAATCACTTCCGAAAATGTCGGATTTTTCACGTTTTTTCACTGGTTGTCTACTTGTTTGCTTTTTCCTTCTTTTTACAGTTTTCTTTTTCTTGGTTACGGTTCTCTTTTTTCTTCGCTTGGTAACACCGTGAGATTTTTTCGAAACAGCAGCGCGTCGCTTCCTTTTTTGCGTGTATGTACGTGCACGGCCGGTGAGTGACTGCATCAATCTGGTTGTGTTCCTCGCATTATATCCTGATCCGTTCATGAGAAGAGCAATTTTTTCATTCGCTTTCCATTGTAAATTTTCACCCGATTCAGTCATTCGCCGTCGTAGTGACTCTTTGAAGGGTTTCTGGTGACCGCTTACATCTTCGAGGACGTGCAGTCCTGTACGTAAAGCCTCTTTCCCTACGGCCTTAGCGCCCGATTTCAACAATGGTAGTATACTTCTGAAGAGACCGCCGAGAAAGCTACCGATCCCGTGCCCACGTTGATGAGGGGCACCAACAAAGACGTTGTGTATCCTTCCACCACCAATTTGATTCTCGTAATAACTAGTATAATAGGCCATACCGTAGCACTCTCCTCATAATCAAGTGTCAATGTCAACGATTTATATACGAATGCAAGATGCGTGCATCGTACCACTTTTTATATCAATTTTTTAGCAACGTGTATTTTTTAATGTTAATATTCTTCCAACAATCTGTAGATGGAGCTTGCAATGTCTTCAAAAAGGTTTTGACCTTCTAGTTCAGTTATCATATATAAATCGAGAGGCTCAAAGAATGAAAGGCTTTTCGGTGGATCATCCTTTACCATTTCTCTCAAGCTGATGTAGGCTGGATGGCTTGACTTGAGCAGAGTATTTGTAATAATATCAGTAATTACATTGTTGTAGGGAATATCATCCGCTACTTTGACTCTCAAATCAATATCTCCAATTATATTAACCAGCTCATGATCGCGTGGTGTTAATAGTTTTATAGGTTCAAAGTGGGAAACTTCAAAGTTGTCGCCACAGCATCGCGTTATCAATTTTTTTATTTTGCTGACGGTGTTCCCATAACATTGTGGTATTAGACATTTTTTCTGAATTACTGTTTGCCACTTTTCAAGATACTCACTAAAAGTTACGATGATAAAGTCAGTTATTTTTTCTTCTTCTTCTTCACAATTTTCGACTTTTTTAGTAATTTCACTTTGATCCATCGTCGGGTCATCCGTAGTATCTTCAAAAAGCATTCTTCCAAACGTGTTTACTATTTTCACACTATTTCACTTTTACACTTTTTTGAAATGAAGCGTCAGTGTTAATGTCCCGTACTCGAATGGTATCCTTGCTCCCAGATGGTCTCTTATATCTATCTCAATGGAGCGGAAACAGTTGTTGATGAGTGGTATATAGTATGGCGGAGAAAAAGATTTTACCTGTGTCTCACCATATCTATAGTTTGCTGTATTCAAATTAACTATACGGAGTAGTGTTGTTTGTGTGTCGCCTACAGTATGGGGTACACAGATGTCTGTGTAGACAAAGAGCTGTTCGGGTAGTGCCCTGTTTATACAGGCTGGTACAGCGCCCATTCTTCCGACACCTCGAATGAAACGCAGGTAAACACCTTGAGAGGATTGCCAGTCGGGTTTTGGTAGTAAGCGTTTTTCAAGTCCTAGTACCTTTTGCACTTTACTACTCATCCGTATTACATTTTTCGGTAGCGTATTTGACGGGCAATTATCTTTATTTTCTGCGAAAATTGATACGTAACCTTTTGCATTTTTTGATTCAACGAATTGAATGCCAGCCTGGTGCATACCAGGTAAACGATTTATTTCATCCACTAGCTCCATATGATTTTTATATAATCCATGTGGTATTTTTTCAATCACAGATGATTTACCGTCACAAGGTGTCCACTCAAATTCTGTATCAGACGCTTGCAAATGCGTGATTGTGCAGGGTATATGAATTTCAGCCAAACCTACGGCCCATTGTCCTTTGAGAGATATTTCACGTTGAAGTTGAGTGGTAAAACGTGTCGTTGTATTTTCCGGAAAATATATCATGCTACTGTTGCTTGGTAGTACGAGATAAAAATTATCTTGGTCGTTCATTTTGATGTGATTACGTGAGACTATGTAGGTTCGATGCAGGTATCCAAGAATTAAATTTCGCAGGGTACCCTACCCAGCTCACGAAAACTTGTTTTTTCTCACCTCTACCTTTGGTTTGCAGCACTTTGTCAATTTTAAATTCTTGATCCTCTTTGACACGTGTTTCATGAACGTGTGTCAATTCTTCGGGATAGAAGAAGCCTTCAATAGGTTCATTTTCTAGATCACTCAAAGCATAAATGTACAAACCTTGACGGTTTATTACTTTTGTCACACAAAATATTTCTTCACTCCAATTTTTCTCATAACCCTTCTCGAAGGTACCTTTTGTTCGACTAATTCTAACGTAATCACCACATTTATATTTATATGTAGTAAAACGTCTCTTATTCCGTCGTTTTAAAGCCGTATGAGTCATATTCTGCATAGCTATGTCTGCATTGTATAATGTTACGGCAGCGGGTTGCATTTTAATCGTTGAATGAGTGGAATGATTGTAAGCGTAAACAAATTGTTGTAGTATATCAATGTAGCGATGAGTATTTTTATGTGTAAAGTAGCGCCACATGCGCTCCTTGAGCGTACGGTTGAAACGTTCAACAATTGATGCTTTTATGTCAGGGTTGCGTGCTACACGGAAGCGAATATCGTTTTCTTTAAGAAATTTCTGGAGTTCATTGCCGAGAAATTCTTTGCCCCGATCGGTTTGCAGGTAGACAGGTTGGCGACCGGCGCTTCGCTCGAAAATTCGTTTAAAGGCCTTTGTTACTTCGCGCACGGTCTTGTCTCGCAAGGGCTCGACCCAAGCATACTTACTGAGAACATCAATAACCATAAGAAGGTAGGAAACGCCATCATTGTAACTTTTCAATGAACGAAGGTCTACGAGATCAGCCTCCCAAACATCATCTATATTGCTAACATTGTAATGTAATCGAGGAAAAAGGCGTCGCACGGGTCTATGAATGGTATAGGTATCCTGTTGAGTGAGCCAGTCGTACACAGAATCTGCTTTATTTTTCCCTTTAATTAATCGTCTCGCACCCGCATAACCAGCAGGGTTCGAGGGATCGTAATACACTTTTTCGTATGACATTATGTGCGTTTTTAAACCGAAAGCCATTTGGAGAATCCAGCGGTGCGTGACTTCTTGGTCATTTTACGCATCCTTTTTCCAAAACGAGGGTTGTCTTCGTCGTCGCCTAATGTATTTTCAGTATCTGGCACATGTGGTCGTTTTTTAGAGGTACGAAATTTCCCGAGTTGCCACAAAGTATCGTTTCCGACAAATTCACGAGGTATGCCGCTAGTTCGAAGGGTTGTGATAAACTGCAGACGTCCATATGGTGTTACTCCTTTTCTAGATCGTACAGCATCATTGATAAGATCCACGATATTAGAATCTTTCAGAAAAGTTCCGTTTATTGTCACACATCCTTTTTCATCCCAGTACACGTTTTTCTTTGCCTCTTTGGAAGTATCAAGAGTCGCGGTAGCGACTCGACGCCAAGTTATAAATATCTCAAGAGTGATGATGCAATACGTTTATACGTTACTGGGACGCTACTAATAATTGCGTCATCCGACACTGCTGTTGATGGGGGCGCTGACGTCGTTTCCATCGCTGATGACTCGATCGTTGATGGTTCGATCGCTGATGGTTCTTCAGGTACATACTGCGTTCCATTGAGAAATAAATATTGTTGCAACACCTGCATATAGTCTTTCCATTTACGTGAATCGTCTCCGTCATATTTTCTTGATTTTAAAATCTTGTAAAGCTCGGTGTCAAGTCGCGACAGTCTGTCACCAGGTGTCTGCACTGTTTTCTTTTTTATCGATGTATCTACAATATTACCGACATCGCCACAACCGATCATCGGTTCTCGACAGTCGGTATTACTGTCGTCATGGTCGGCAATCGGTACTAGAGCCATTTTCTTTGCGTACTCCATAGTTTTCAGCTACTTGCTTCTCCACCGGCAAACAATCGACTAACCAGTGTCGAGATTATTGGAGCTAATAAAAGTGGAATAAACATACCACCTCCTTGTTGAATGATAAGACGTTTTTTAGCTTTCCAATTGAATTGACGGCGAGTATGTTTACGACCACCGCCATGCTGTTTTGTGACGCACGATGCGGCGATTCGTCGAAGCACATTTTTATATTTTTTTAAACGTTTTTTTACACTGTTTTTTAATGTAACAGTTCCATGCAGAATATTAAGAACACATTCGCAGATACATTTAACCAGAGTTTTATCAGCACTCCGCAGTAGAGATTTACGCTGTTCTTTATTTCCATGATATAGTGCATTTAGCATAGCAGCACAGTTTTTATTGAATGGAATTTTTTTCGAACGTTTAGTTTCTTTATTTCGCTTCATTGTATCCGTATGGTGAAATTGTTATTTTGTGTCAAGCGATGTGTACACAAAACACGCACGATATTCACTGGTGATTCTTTACTAATGTTTTACCTTTATATACGCTGACGAGTATTTTTCGGCACATAAACTTGGATGCGTTTGTCATCGGGAAATATCGTTGTTCGGCATCTGCAATTATCCGGTGTCGACTGTTTCAAATCGAGTAGAAGGTATCCGTGTGGTTTAGCCGTTGCATCGTGATACGCCTCCGTTAAAAATTTTGGATTTTCAGGATAAACCTGACGTGCCAGATGACGTATTTGTGCTCTATCGCGTGGATTTTTAAAAATTACTATATAATTGGCATTAAGAGAAATATCTCGTTGTCCGTGGCCTTGATGAAAAATATTCTGCGTTATGAAAATTACGCTTATATTCTTATGATGACTGCCTTTTGTGAAAAGATCGACAATCGTAGCAGTAGACGATTCACGCATCAAATCATCGATAATTATTAATTTTTTCAATTTATTATCGCTGGAATAATCCGACGGCTGCGGCAAACCCTCGTTAAACTCTATTTTCGGTGTTTCTTGATTGTTCACTGGGTCGATTTGGAGAGCGCGTATACTAGGATCGAGCGTATCACCGTAGTAAAAAATAATCCGATCAAATTTTACATCGCTCATCGAGTGGAGAAATTTTAAAAACTTACGCACAAAAACCGTTTTCCCACATCCAGTGGGGCCGCATATTAATGATGTCCATGGATGCTTCCACCGTGCATCCATGATATCTCAAAATTATCCCGACAAGCTTACACGCGGGCGGCGGCGGCGGCCTACCCGGACGTCGTAACAAGCTTTTTCGACGTCTGCGCGCGATCGCGGATCAGCTTATACAGACGCGCACACACTCGTTGATGAGCTTATTAACGAGTGTGTTTTATACGCTGATTCGCGGACACGCGCACAACTCAGCCTTTAATACGAACTTAGCCTACTTGTCGCAAAGGAAGGAAAGTAAAGGTAGACAAATAATTATAGGTAAATTTTCTTTTTATTAAAAAACCATTAGGAGTTGTGGAGGATAGAAAATATTTAAAAACGTAAATACAAAAATATATTTTTTATTTATTGGACATTTTAATAAATTATTAAAACATATTTTTATAAAAAATATTTCATTTAAATTTACAAATTTTCTTACTTGACTAAACATCATACATTCATAACCCACACACAATAAAACAATATTTACAATTTCTACAATTTTTACAATTTTTACAATATTTACATTTTCTACAATTTTTACAATTTTTACAATATTTACAATATTTACAATTTCTACAATTTTTACAATTTTTACTATTTCTACAATTTTTACAATTTTTACAAAAACTTAAAAATACACTTATTACTAATTTATCACTAACTCTCGTCATTTTTATAGCCAAACGGTAATGATAGTGTATGACTAACGTGGCGGCGTTTACGACATACAACACGACAAGTTTTAAACATGGTACGGGTGATAACATTGTGAAGAGGCGTTTTTTGAATACTTGAAAATTTAAGTTTAACAGATTCTGTATTTTCGTGAGCTAACTCAGTCTTTATTAGCTCACTTATACTGTTAAAATTAATTTTTTGTGAATTTACGTAATTCAAACTAAGCCCCTTCACTTTGCAGACGGTTTCGATCACTTTGTCAGGCTCCTCGGTAGTAGTCACGGTATAACCATAAAATTTCGGACCCCCGGAGACAAATGAATTTATATACGCGTTTGGTCCTGCCGAAGACAATTCGTTGGTCATATCCCCCAGAAAACTTCCTACCGAGGGCATCCACTCACCGTCTTCACCCGTACTCACATAAATAACAGAGTCGGTATCGTAATATAAGACCCGTCTGTCTAAGCGCTCCAGGTAACTATACAATTTTAGACGGGCCAAAGCTGTTGTAAACGCCGCAATCACTACACTTGTCAAGGGACTCGGTACCACAGCCTCTTCGCGAGACACCCAAGTCAAGTATAATAAATCTTCGTTGACCGGTAGAAGACGTTTCACTTCTATGTCATTGTCGTATAAGTATGACAATAACTTTTCGCGACTCTGGACTATTACGGTGCGCGTGAGGTTATCCCTCTGACCGAACTTACCCCAAAATGAATTTAAACACAGTTTTGCGACAGATCGCAAACCAGGGTTTTTCTCAATTTTGGAGGCATCTAGAAGGATACCTTCAGCACGCTCGTAATCTTCAATGTACTTTTGACGAGTCGCTTCGTCAATACACCACGAGGGATAACCGCTTGCCTCTTGTTTCATCTTTAGAAACGTATTTACATAATCGACAAAGAGGCCTCCCTCTCGTGTATTGACATCGTACATTGTCATATCATACGCCCAAATAATAAAAATTTTCGTAATTTCGTAACCCATGTCTAGCGCTTTACGGACCTCATCAATCACCCAGGTACCTGTGAAAGCCCGATCCTCGGGGTTTTCGTGATTGCATGAGCCCTGGGTCATTTCCTCTGTGCATTTACGACACAGAGCAAACAACAGTTTCTCATGCATTCGAACTGGTAAAACTGGGTGAAAGAGTCGGCGCGGCGGGATGATAGTACACTTTATCATCCCATTGACCGTAACGCCTAGAGCATTGTATGACCCTTCAAACAACGACTCGCACTCGGAATCAACGTATATTCGCGGATGACCTACGGGAAACCGACCTGTCTTACATATATACGGATAGAGCGAACAAATATCGATATAAGAAATTTTTTCACCGGGCATAACATCGTAAGCCGTTACAATGTTACCTGTGCGTCCACCGTAAAAACCATCACGTGGTTGGAGGCAATCAGAAACGCGACGCGGGTGATTTTTCAAAAATTCATTAATAGTTGGATCATTTTTTCGCAGTGCATTGAAGCTGCACTCCCACATCTCGACCAGCTCGTAACCGTAGGAACAAATTTTCAAACTTGCTGCCACAGTACGTTCATAACGAGAGTCAAGACTATCGTTGCCAGCATGAGATTTGCGGTAGCGGTCGGTCGGAAAACACTTGCGACAGCCGTGCCAGTAGCAACCATGGTATTGATATACAATACGACGATTGTCTACCTCCAGGTAGCCATCGACACGCGGGCCTTCAGGTAGCTTGTACTCTCGACCTCGAGCTGCATGAACAAGCTCTTGACCAATTTCATGCTCAACCCATAAAAGCCAGTCGATGGCCTGTTGCGAGTGGTTTTCCGCCCGTCTATATCCACCAGGAGGTATAAGCCCAATCGTTTGAGGACGAAGAAAGTTACGCCGGTACACCTTTGAGCAAGCTGATGCAATAATGACAGCCTCGGTAAACGGGCATACATTACCGACAGATAGAAAAATTTTTCTAAACTCGTAGCAAGCCCGCCGCAAAATATTTACATCGAGTTTGCAATATTTAATAATTTCATTTTGAAAGTTGAAAATTTCATTTTTTTCAACTTGCTCAGCGTACCACCCATAAAATTCTTCTCGTTCACTATCACCCATTGTGTCGGGCGAGTAATACTCTGCTGCAGGGAGAGCACCGTTATAAGACTGTCTATCCTTAGTGTTGAAAAGATGTGGAAAGTAACCCTTTTCAAAACTATCGTTAAACCCGAATGCCTTGGGGAGCGCACAAAGTTTCATATGAAAGTAATTGAGACTGTCTATAAAATTCGTGCGCCCCACACGCATTGAAATAATTGAATTTCCCGTCAAAACTAAATTTGGGGTCGGCAAGTCTGTACAACGTTCTACGATATTCCGCAATATAAATTGTGCGTCGAACCCTTTAGCATTGTGGGCGATACACACTATATTGCGGAATTTCGTAGAAGGTCGAACAGCAAGGTCTATAAATTCTGCAACAGGGGCACGGTTAAAAACAAATTCGTGTATTCCGCACCAGGGACACGCAGTCGAGGGTAAACGGTCATACCCCGCAGCTAAGCAAATTTCGCAAAGTTGTTGCGCAACACAATGGGTGACTATATGTTCACGAGTATCCTCACCCGCGTTGGGACCGCTATACTTCTGATCCTGTCTTGTCTCGAAATCGTAAAATATAAAAAGCGTTTCGGGGTGTTCTACCTGACTATCTTTACGGGGCTTTATTACCTGCATGTAACACTGTTCGTTGTGACCATGAGTGGTACGACACAACTGACAATAACCGACACCACACTCATGAGATTTGCTTTCTCTGTTTATGAGTTTTTCACAAGTCTTACAAAAGCAGTAGCATTCACAAACTGATTTTCGCGCAAGATTCTCCAAATTACGTCTATTCTCACGTGGCTTGAGATGATTCGCAAAACACGTAGCGTTGTAAAATAATCGATCGCAATTTTTACACAACAAATCCGTACTATCGTTGACAGTAGTTGAAAGTGCTACCTGCTGAACAATCAATGAAGACCCAGGGACGAGTTCTCGTTCGGCCGCAGGGGCAACATCAGCGATACAGGGAGGCACGCTGAAGCAGCGGGGGCACTTGCTAGTACACCGATGCTGAGCATCCCAGCGGTAAGCTTTATTGCACGGTATGCAATAATTCCTACCACCTGACGCACCCAAAAGGTTGCTAATTGGCGAATAGTGCTTCAAAACAGCACTATACGCAATATTAACAACCTCACTTGCCTCGGTGTTTTGAAAAGACGAATGTCCATCAAAAACCGGAGGTGCGCCCGTACCAAGCAAATCCCAGTCGTAAATTACTATTGCTACTCTAGAAGGTATGAAGTATCTCTGAAAAGCCTGTATCTCAGGAATACCACAACCTTCTTCAGGGATTTCTACACCAACTCTTTCAACGAGAGTACGAGCTTGTTCACGCTGGTCTCGTGACGCCCCGTGACGTATACGATTCCAAGCAATTGCTGACGCTTCACTACGCTCGCGTTTATGCTTATTATTAGCAAGTCCTACAACAACCGAACGCGGAAAACACAAATTATCGTCGTTACGGATTACAGTTATGGATTTGCTTTTGAGCTTCGATACACGCAGTCCTTGACCAGCTGGCGTCGTAACATATGTGACGGTGAATCGCAGCGTGTCAGATGCCGCGAGTACTCGTGAGCTTTGGTTCACTGCACAAAGCAAACTCCATAACTGCTCATCACTAAAACGCGATATAGGTCGTAGAGATACCCCTGCAGAACCGTCAATCATTCCGTCAGTGACAAATCCTATGCCTATTAAATCTGTAGCATCTCGATCTGAAACGAAATAGTGATGTATATCACGTATTGCGTTTCGAATCCATCCTACAGAATTTATATCTGGAGGAGGTGGCACTAACGCAAGATCGATTTGCCTTGCTAAAACCCCGAAACGCTTTAAATAATGGTCTCTTTCTGACCCAATAATGACGAAGCGATTTCCCGGAGGCAAAATTGAATTTACGTCGTCTGCGACGAGGTCGTTGTCTTCGAAATTATTAAAATCGCGAACGTCTTCTACCGAACTATCACTATCGCTTAAACTATCGTCGCGAACCGCACCACCGCCTATTTGATAAAAACTATTGTACATTACCGGTGATGATGATGAGTCGGACGAAGTGGACGATGCTGATTTGCTGTCGGATGAATCGTTGGAGACGCTCGAATCGCTGTTGATGCTGGAGGCTGTTGACATCCTCGAAGTGCAGCTCACTGACAGGTACGACGATCTTGTCGTCAACGAGACCTGCGACGAATCGGATGAGCTGTTTAATATGGACAGCCCCCGTGAAATCGTTGAATTCTCTGAGCTGTTGGAATCGTCTGATTCATCCGAACAGTTCGGGGTGGTGATGGGGGATAACAGCGGTGGACATCTCACTGGAAACCAACGCTGCCATTAATGATGGTATTCACTCCTCGTGTCCAGTCGCCCCATCGTACGCATCCCGGTAGCGTGTCACGATCAAGTCCTCGTCATCGTCGAGGAAATCGGAGTCGCTACCGATACGCCCGTCCTCGTCAAAATAAGGAATAATAACCCGTTCATTTACCCACCCGAATTCGTCTATCCAAAACAAAGATCGGGTGGGCGACTCGGGGCGAGCGATCTCGTACTCCTCTATTTCCTCGTCGCTCAAACACTCATTTTCGGGACTCGCGGGACGATGATTTACTAAAAAATAAAAATATATAATTGTTTGCAAATAACAAAAACATAGAAAATTCTTTATTCTACTTACAAGTTTCACGAATCTGTCGACTGTTGTGTTCGTGGTCGAAATTTGTCGCCACAAAATCTTGGTCTGAAAAAAGAAAAATTATTAATACATGTTAAAATTTTATATTTTATTGGTTAACAATTTTATGTAAAAAATATGTATACATATTAAAATACTTACAAGTATTAAAATTCGCTTCAATCCAAGCTTCACGCGAAAGCGGAACTACATACTCCCGCGCAGTCCGAAACAGTTCTCGAACATCTGAAAAATTAATTAATTGAAAATTAATAAAAATTATAAGTTTATATTTTTATAATTTTATGAAATACATTTTTCTACTTACAGCTTTCATAGTTCTCCGTCACCCAGCGATCCATGTCCATCAGGTCCACGTACTCTTCGTACGAGAGCCGATGCGGTGATGGTGGCCTCTGCTGCTCCGGGTACTCCGGTATAACCGCGATACCCTGATCGCCCGCGAGCGGCGATGCCGGACTATCCGGGATCCCCTGATCAGCCGCGGGAGGAGACTCTGGGCTCTCAGAAATATCCTGAGGAGCATCCGGAGCCTCCTGGTAGACGGGAGTACCCTGATCATGAGGAGGAGGAGACTCGGGACTCTCAGCGATCACACTACGATGATCGGAGAGTCGCTCCAACTCAGAGTCAGCATCTGCAAAAAATAATTCAAAATTATAAAATAATTCTTAATTAATTGTAAAACTCGACGACTGACATGTAGTCACTTCGTCAATATTATTTATACCGGAGTCAGCAGCCACGGTCTCGTTGTTGTCATCATCGTCTTCGATTTCGTTGCCAACATCCATCCCCGCTTCGTCGTCGGCGTCCTCTTCCTCGCCCTCGGAGACATGGATTGTTGAAGACTCAGAATCTGAGTCGTCAACAATCATGTTTGACGACGACGATGCCATCAGCAGCGAGTCACTATCTGACCCATGACTATTGTCACTATCGCTGCTGAATAGCAACGCTCGGCGGGCTATACAAAAATTATTAACATTATTTTTAAATAATATAAATTATGAATATATATTTAGTATGTTATCAATTTGATAAAAATATAACAGAAAAATATCGTTACATTTTTATCAAATTAATAAAATAGTAAAATATATATAGATATTAAAAATTATTACAAAATATAAAAATTGTCATTTATGACAATTAAAACATTTTATTTTAGAATAATTTATATTTTACTTACCATGATGATTCGACACCCTGATTAATAAATTTGTCAGGGCTCTGCCTGACAGCTGACCATTGGCCCCCAGGAACTCAATAACCTGGCGCTGTGCTTCCACGGACCGATGGAACACTCCACGCAGGTACGCATCGGCAATGAAGAGAGAGTGACCACTCTCAAGCACTGCCTTGAATACGTCCACTAATTCCCTGTAAGAATAATTACCAATGTTGGCGAACCAACGATCGGTAAAAATTCTTTCCAGGCGGCGATCACATCGAATAAACACACGTGCTGTTGCACGCACGACACTCAAAAACCGAACGCGGGTGTTTTCCATTTTTCAGTTTTTACGGCGCAAACGAACGACACAAACGAAAACACAAAAACTTTTTTCACGGAAAATACACAAAACTGAACACGATTGAACACTTTTGATTTCACTTTCCGTATCGAAAAACGAAAACAAATTTTTTCAAACGCCAAAAACCGTAAATGAACAAGCTATTCACGCTACGAAGTTTCTTGACAGAATTAGACAAGAATTTCCGTGCACTATGCATTTATAGTTTGCCAAAACACCCCCCCACTCTACATCCTTGACTCGGTTGCCATAAAATTTGGTGAAAATACGACAAGAGCAAGATGAAAACATGAAAGAAAATAGAGTGATGGAAAGAAAAAGAAGTTAAGAGAGAAAGAACATAACAGTGACCGAAAAGAAATAGAGTAAGAGAGGTCAATGGTTTCAGATGCAAAACCGACACGTAACCCAACGATACTCCTAGAGAAAGATAAATTATTCTGGTCAGTTTTCACTGCTGCACTTGTCAAACAGCAAACCCTAATTTAAAAGTCTGTATATACGAATACAACGGGTCACCTTTTCTTACTACAATGTAAACAGTAGTTTAAGAATGCTACAATTTCTGGAGAAAACTAGTAATAATTTATGGCACACCATAATACAAACACGAGCCCTCAGTCTATTCATACTGTGTAAACAATAGTTATTCGACTAGATGTTTCTTTGAAAAGCAAACAAACCCTCTACAAATACGTCTAATGAAACACTGTATACATTTATTTTTAAATATCAATTATTAATACATTCTTATAATAAATTTCTTATTATCTTGGGCTTCTATGTAAATGACTACTGACACCGTACAAACCCTCTATTGAACACTCATAAAATATTATTTGTGAAGATCACACTATGCCAGACATCCAGACAAATATATATCGGAAATAGATTTACATATTTAAAAAATAGTGTGAAGATGAGTCATCACCACTTTCATCCGGTTTACCCCACTTATCATACGTAATATGAGGGGGAGGGGTACAACACAGTATATAAAACAGAACACGAAAATATATATTTGGCATTCAGGCCCGTGACAAGGCAGAAGCAATATCTATCTTGAGAAGACACGGCCATCTCATTATATATAACTATTTCATCCAGTTTACAACGTTTGTTCAAACATGAGTCAAGCTGATTTAAGTACAGCAACCATGTATCGTCTGTTGTCAAACGATGAAAAGAAAAAACTGGAGGCCCCGTTGCTTCTGGGGACAACATACAGTCTAAACTATTCGGGAACAAAGAAGATAAGCACGGGGCTTCAACCGCGAGTGAATGGGGATATTGTCCCCGTCGTTGTGTTGCAAAATAATAATTCATCAGGTGGGATCGTCTTCGAGTCAGCAGCCTGGACTAAATTACTGGCTAGTTTGGAGGAAATTTCCAGCTATTTCAAGGGAGCTCCCGTAAATAGTGCATGGAGGGCTGGTTCGTTTGCGTACACAACTATGAAGATTGAAGACTTTGAGGTTTTCTTTTCAACGGCGTTTGGGTCAAAATCCATTGTGTTCGACCGTGCTGTAACCGAGTCAACGTCTGACGCCTCTGACGATACCGATCCAGGTAACGATGAGCAAACAGCGTTGGAACCCCCGCAGAAGAAGAAGAAGAAACAAAATTATTCACCTGCCGTAGTGATGCAAAAACCGACGTTTGAAGGATTGTGCAACGTTTCGGTGTGTGTGGATGAACGCTTCAGGAGACTTCAACGTTATGCTACGCATGTACAGAAGTGTGCTGACGCTCTATGTGCTGCATTACTCATGCATATTCCGTCTAATGAAGAGGCAGAAAATGTCAATGAACCACGCGTTAAAGAACTTTTAACACAAAATAAAAGTGTTCTACACGATGGACTACGCTGCAACATAGATTCATCATTCCTCGAATATTACGATATAATGTTCCTGGAATTGAGCGCGTTTTGTATACCGTACATAACAAACGAGTTGAAAAAGATCCTCGAAGACGCTTCATCAGTAGCGACTCAACCTATGTAATTTTTTTGTGTGTTTTATCATGGTCTTATTTAAATAAAAATTAATTTTAGTTGAAGATGACCGATTTTTCATTCGTTTCTCGCCAGGAAACTGCATCGTAGAATAAGCATTATAAATATACGTTTTCTCGACTCCATCGGCCGCTTGCGTTTAACATCTATTTGTCCCCGATAATAAATATCCAATTGTATGCTTACGTATATCGACAATAAATATGTATGTAATCAAAAAACCTGTTCTTTACTTACCTTCATTATCTTTAGCTATTAGAAAAACATTATTATGGCCATTCGTAGAAAATGGTAATTTTTGGGGCATAATGGGTCCTAACTGGAGCCACCCGTCACGCGGGTAGGAGTGAAAAAAGGGGGGGAGTACGTCTGGCAGCCAAACTCGAGGCTAGGGACAGTTATCGCGAGAAAGGGGAGAGGGTACGTGCCGAGCTAACTCTTGGCTGCCCGTAGCTGCGCGCGCAACCATGAGACTGGTGGGGGGGGGGGGGGGGCAGCAGCGGCGCACGCACCCACGCGTCGGGTGGGAGAGGTGCGGCAGCGCACGCATGCGACGTCAGTCGCGCGCCAGGTGTCGGTGGGAGAGATCGTCGAGTGGTGAGCGGTCCCACGCAGTGAGGTAAGTGCGAGTGAGCGGGTGGCGGCGGGCGGACGGGCCCCGAGGGTGGCAGTGGGTGGTGGTGGGGTGCGTGGCAGGTCGCGGACGGGCCCCCCCACCCCTCAACAGCGGACCCTGTGGGTGGTGGGGTGCGCGACTGTGCCAGCCAATCGCGGGCTGGGGACAGTTAACGCGAAATGGTAGTGGGGGTGGTGGGTGGTGGGGTGCGCGACTGTGCCAGCCAATCGCGGGCTGGGGACAGTTAACGCGAAAAGGGGGTGGGGAGGGTCGCGGCCAACTGCGGAGTCGCGACTGTTAACGCGAGAAAGGGGAGGGGAGGGCTAGGAAGGGAGGGGAGGGCGTGACCGCCAATCAGCGGCCTTATCGCGAGACATGGGCGTGGCCTAGGAAGGGGAGGGGAGGGCGTGACAGCCAATCAGCGGCCGAGGACAGTTATCGCGAGACATGGGCGTGGCCTAGTGTCGCCACGCCCCGTCTCGCGATAACTGTCCTATACTACTTTTATTTATCGCAATTTACCTAATATTGCAATCATCAATACTAGTTGAGATTTCTCAGCATTGTCGTACCCGATTGCGTTCACTCGCATTGTGTCGACACTTTTCTCTTCGGTGAAAAAGTTCTTGTTTTCGATTTTCAACTCTTTACTGAACTCACAGCTATCTTGAATACTTCTCGATCAGAGAAAAATCAAAGGAAATCCAATGAAAATACAACAATGATAAAGACGTTAAATACGATTATTTTCCATAAAAATGCTGCTGAAAAATGAAAAACAAATTAGTGAATGAAAAATTTAGGTAAACATTTTAAGTAAATCTTTTTCCGTTCAGAAAATGAGTGAATTGATATCCCGGGATACGTATATTTTTTTCATAATTTCCGTACAAATAAAAAATTCCCGATTTACAAGGAAAAATTGCGCTGTAATCCGAAATTAACATTGGAGCTCGAAATTGCAAAAGACCCCATTTTGACCCCTGTATAAACATACATGGTCCTCGTATGAACCGCCTTATCTAAGGAAACTGAATTATCTTATATCTTGCTCTACGCGGTATACAAAGCAAAATTAATAGTTTTGTATACCGCGATATCGAATTGTAGATCTATGTACACTCGATTTACCGTTTATACATTTGGACCCGAAATGAACCTCTCCATAAACATATATATATATATATACTAGGATTTTATTGTGGCTCGCGCGCTGCGCGCGCTCGCAATCGCCCCCTACCCGAGGGTGCCACCTCCGAAGGGTGCGCCCCCTCCGAAGGGTGCCCCCCCCCCGAATGGTGTCCCCCCCGAAGGGTGCCCCCCGAAGGGTGCCCCCCGTAGGGTGCCCCCTACAATCCCCCCTCCCTCTCCCCTCCCCCTCCCCTCCCCTCCCCTCCCCCCTTCCGCCAAGCCCTGAGCCCGAATTATTCTAAGTCCCTCGATTCTTGACACGGCGGCGGCGGCGGCGGCGGCGGCGGCGGCGGCGGCGGCGGCGGCGAGATCTTTTTATAATATAGAGAGATATATACTAGGATTTTATTGTGGCTCGCGCGCTGCGCGCGCTCGCAATCGCCCCCTACCCGAGGGTGCCACCTCCGAAGGGTGCCCCCCCTCCGAAGGGTGCCCCCCCCCGAATGGTGTCCCCCCCCGAAGGGTGCCCCCCGTAGGGTGCCCCCTACAATCTCCCTCCCTCTCCCCTCCCCCTCCCCCTCCCCTCCCCCCTTCCGCCAAGCCCTGAGCCCGAATTATGCTAAGTCCCTCGATTCTTGACACGGCGGCGGCGGCGGCGACGGCGGCGGCGGCGGCGAGATCTTTTTATAATATAGAGAGATATATATATATATATGAAGGCTGCCAAATGGACCACAGCATCTTGGATCACCACCGGCATCCAGACATCGTCTGGAGGAGAAAACTCAACGGGAGATGTCCATGGAGCGCTCTGTAGTTGATGCTGTGCGGGTCCAGGACAAAAATCTTCGGATACGTTGCCGGGGAATCCTTCGCCGGTTTCGTGACCCTGCCAGATGACACCTGGGAGGTAGAGGAAGTGGCGACCTGGAAAATACCGATAATTTATAAGACCATTTTTATGATTATCTCTTTTAATTTGTTTATTTTTAAAAATAATTAGTTAACTTACCTTTGTTTGTTTGCCCATTGCGGAAGAGTCCAAGTTGATTATTGGTTATTTAAAAAACGAACGGTCGTTAATATAGGAAGCCGAAGCTGCTGCGTCAGCTTCGCGGTATTCGACCAGGGGCACGCTAACCTCGGTATCGCCGCGGTTCGGAAGCGGGTCAATATCTCCGAAGCTATGGGAGATCGGGTTTTTCGATCATAGGGAATAATTTTCTAAAGGAAAAATGATGTATTTTTCTTTTAATGTTTGGGTTAAAATTAATGTAAATATGTGGGTCATATTTTTTGTTAACTGGTTTCGGACGAAAAGAAAATTGTAATTACTTTTCTTTTTAAGGGGGGAGGGATGTTGTACCCCGATTGCGTGTACAGGTATGCACATTCGTGCATACATCCGCGCATGCATATTTTTGGGCTTCGCGCTCGCGTTAAAGTAATGCGGTCAACTCGCGACCGAGCGTACGAGCCGAGTCAGCATTTTTCGAGTTCGATGGATACTTTGTATACATCTTTTCGAATATCTGTTTTAAAAGATTCGAATGAGAACTTTAAAAAAGTAAATAATAAATAATAAACAATGCTCGGAAAATGCTGATGTGACTGCTCTCACCTTAATATATAAGGACCGGAGAGCAGCCACGGAGGTTAGATTAATTTCTGGAACTGTACGGTTTGGATCGACTGAGATTCGAGCAAGGAATCTCAGTATCATCTTTTAAGCTCATCGACGTACGATTGATTTATCATTTGTAATTAGAGCCTAGAATTCGTGATATAATAAACTATTCTTTTATTAATATTCGGATATTATTACTTGGGTTCTAACCCTTTACTGGTATACCCCAAAACTAGAGCAACCAAAACCCGGGGACGGATTTTGGCGGCATAACATTGGTGGCATAACATTACCGACAATCAAATAGACAAAATAAAATTGTTCAATCATAGCTCACTTCAATTTAGCTCACTCGGCCATTCAGATTATGGCCGAGTGAGCTAAAGCGCAGCGCAACAACACCAACTGGAGCGTCCCAGGTTCGATTCCCGAACAATGCAAAAAAAATTAAATATGTTTTTCAACGATTAATATGTACCAACATGTAGACAAAGATGTAATATGTAATTAAAAGTGGAGAGAAACTCGATTGAACACGTACAAATCAATATTTTATAATTAAATTTCTTTGCTACACCAACACACTAAATTAAAAAAAATGCATGTTAAAATTAGTATACCGTATACGAGGAAAACTATTCGTACATATATGACTTTTAATATCCTTTGGTTACAATAATAGAAAAGAGTGTTGCATAAATAAAGCACTCTGGTTCTATAAATGAAAATTACTATACCGGTATTGGAAGCTCGGATGCATATGACGCATTTGAATTTTCATATACATAAATCTGTAATATTTAAAGAATCGGTATACGATAATTAAATAGAAACCTTCGATATTAATGGAAAAATGTGTTCGAGATTTACAACATTATCACCAATTATTATAAGTAACGTATATTAAAATTCACAAACGGGTGAATAGTTTTTTCACGTACTGTATACTAATTTCAATATGCATTCTATTGTAAAATTTAGTATGGTAGTAGACTAAAAAGGGATGTACACCTCTAACAGTAATGAACCAGAGTGCTATATTTATGCAACACTCTTTTCTATTATTGTAACCAAAGTATATTAAAAGTCATATACGTGTGAATAGTTTTCCTCATATACGGTATACTATTTTTAACATGCATTTTCCTTTAAATTTAGTATGTTGGTGTAGCAAAGAAATTTAATTAAAAAATATTTATTTGTACGTGTTCAATCGAGTTTTTCTCCACTTTTAATTACATATTACATCTCCGTCTACATGTTGGTACATATTAATCGTTGAAAAACATATTTAATTTTTTTTACACTGTTCGGGAATCGAACCTGGGACCCTCCGGTTGGTGTTGTTGCGTTGCGTCTTAGCTCACTCGGCCATTCAGATCATATGATTGAACAATTTTTTATGTCTATTTGATTGTCGGTAATATGAAATACAAAGTGAAATTAGTGTAATATAGTCAGATATTTTTAGATTTATGTGATTGCCCCTGACGGCCATACTGGAAATCGTTAAACGCGGTTATTAATTTCGAATAACGGTATATGAATACCCAAACAAGTTTTTGAATAATCACATTGGATGGTAGTTTTAATATACTAATGCCAACAAATTGTAAAAGATTCTGACACTTTACCAGTTTGGTTCAGTTAGTGAAATTTAAAGAACAGGTGACTCTTCCTATTCATATAAAAAAGTATAATATTTTCATATTCAAGTACAGAATTTTACAAAACTCTGCACTGATTTTAAAACACCGGTCTATAAATAGTTGCCTTGGCACCCGCGTATTTAAAAATTAAAATCTTTCTTAGAATTACAAAGTATTAGCTCCGAAAATTCCAACGCCTATTTATTAATTTCTAATGACCGTATATTAATGTTCACATAGGTCTTCAGATATGTACAACGCATGCTAATTTTAAGAGATACTTGTGTACGAGATTTCGAGGTTTTTAATATTTTCATTTTGAAATCGTGTTTTAGAAATTTAAACTATCATGAAGACCTACTTTTAATATGTAATTGTATATTCAATATTTAGTCAGCCTCTAAATTTGCGAACTTGTACACTAATTTTAATACACCGGTCTATGAATAGTCTTTCTAATAGACATGTATTGTAATTTTAAATATCAGTTATATGAAAATTCATTTACTTTTGCTAAATTTCGTATACCGTTGGTATATTTACTAGACAAACCCGCGCAGAAAAAAGTAGTCCAGGATGGAGTCTCGGATGGAGTATAGGATGGAGTCCAGGATGGAATCTTGGCAGTCCAGGATGGAGTCCCGGATGGAATCTTGGCAGTCCAGGATGGAGTACAGGATGGAGTCCATGATGGTGTCCGCTAACTCCGGCTTTTAATCGGATCCCGGAGTCGGCGGACACCATCCTGGACGACCCGTCAATCTCGGCTGTCCTACGGCAGAATCCATCCTGGTGTCCATAATGGATTCTCACCTGGACTGTCTTACAGTCCATCCCGGACTCCATCTTGGACAACCCGTGAATCTCGGCTGTCCGATGGCAGAATCCATCCTGGTGTGCATTATGGATTCTCGCCTGGACTATCTCGCAGTCCATCCCGGACTCCATCCTGGATTCCATCCTGGACTCCATCCTGGACGATCCGGGTGTCCACCTTGGGCACCCTGGTGTCCAGACGATCCATGTTGGACGACTCTTATTACGTCAACGGACGGTAAGCCTCTCGTGTGTAGTCGAATCCAAAACAGCTTTCCAGTTTTATACACGCTCAGGCTTCAAGTCACTTGTGAGAAACGCTTCGACCGCTCGCCATCTAGCGGAGCATTGTGTATCGGTGTTTCGCCTGATGCCACTAGATGGCAAACGGACGCACCGTTTCTCGCAAGTGACTTGAAGCCTGAGCGTATATAAGACTAAAAGGCTGTCCTGAGTTTGACTACACACGAGGGGTCTACCCCCCATTAACGTAGTAGGAGTGGTCCAAAATGGATCGGCTGGACACCAAGGTGCCCAAGGTGGGCGCGGTCTGGACCTGGTGTCAACCTCCTGGTGGACACCCGGATCGTCCAGGATGGAGTCGAGGATGGAGTCCAGGATGGAGTCCAGGATGGATTGTTCCGTCGGACAGCTGAGATTCCATAAACCGTCCAGGATGGAGTCCGGGATGGACGGCGAGACCGTCCTGGCGAGAATCCAAAATGGGCACCAGGATGGATACTGCCATCGGACAGCCGAGATTCGCGGACCGTCCAGGATGGAGTCGAGGATGGACTGTAAGACAGTCCAGGTGAGAATCCATAATGGACACCAGGATGGATTCTGCCATAGGACAGCCGAGATTCACGGGTCGTACGGGATGGAGTCCGGGATGGACTGTAAGACAGTCCAGGTGAGACTCCATAATGGACACCAGGATGGATTCTGCCGTAGGACAGCCGAGATTCACAGGTCGTCCAGGATGGTGTCCGCCGACTCCGGGATCCGATTAAAAGCCGGAGTCGGCGGACACCATCCTGGACTCCATCCTGTACTCCATCCTGGACTGCCAAGATTCCATCCGGGACTCCATCCTGGACTGCCAAGATTCCATCCTGGACTCCATCCTGGACTCCATCCGAGACTCCATCCTGGACTACTTTTTTCTGCGCGGGCCCGTATGGAAATAGAGATGAAATATACGCCGAAAATAGATAGGAAAACTATAAAATTTATAAGTTGCATATATTCTGGATATATGCCATAAATGAAAAATATATGAAACATATATGTCCAATATGCAACATTTTGGCGCATTTCCTACATAAGGCATATATGTAAGTTGTATGTGTTATATATGCAAAAAATATAAATTAGATATTTTCTTTCTACATCTTAAACTATACAAAAGATATATAATGGATATATCGCTTTTATACTTCAGGATATATCCATTATATATGGAAACCACATATAAAAAACCAATAATTATAAAATAATTAATTGCAGTAATTGAATTCGGCTTATCTTGGACTTCCAATTGGACATTCGGAGTTATTTTATTAATTACTAAATATTAATCGATGGAACATTTTTTTGCCGTGGATGGGAATCGAAGTTGGATCGTCTGGGTTTTTAATGGGTGCTGTAGCTCACTCGGCCATTGATATCTTGAAAGACTGATATTTTCATTGTCTATTTGAAGTATATTAAGAGGCAGTGATACTCCCCTCTCCCCCGCGCCCCCTCGCCATCATCACATCGAAATTTTGAAAGCTATTTTCTTCGAAACGGTGCAACGAATCGCCACGAAATTTGGAACACACGTAGGAAATGATGACAGAATTGGGCTAAGCTTTGGGGTTTTCAAAATTCAAAAAAAAAAAAATTACAGTTTTAATTACCCTCGAAGTAATTATTATTTTTCTACTCTTACGTTTACCAGATCGTATCGTCAGAAGCTTAGCCCATGCACGGCGAAAAAACACACTATTTGCACTTTATTTCATGCAAATGCATGCACTAACAACGAAGAAAACAGCTTTCAAAATTAGTGTTATCATAACTCATTAGTCGTTCATAAAATTGACAAAAAGCAGAGCTCAGCGAACATATAGTAATATTAAACAAGTAAAAATGTAACGCTTTCGGTCTATTTTCGGCGCGAGAATTCGAACATCCGAATTCTGACCAGCATGAGAGTGGTTACCACCGATGTCCAATCCACGTCGAAGAGCGAAGCTCACCTCGTCCGGGATGACCTGTATTCGAAATTAGTTGGGGAAAAAACACAATTGTAACTCGGAATTAAACACGAACTCGAACACTCTATTTATTCAAAGGAATTTATAAACTTTAATTTATCTTAGTGCAAAATAATAAGTACAGTTTTCTCGAAGACAGTTCCGTTGCGCTCGACTAGTCTCAAGAATCTGCCGTCTCTCCGCGTTCACTCTAGGCTCGCGGGCCTCGCGGTGTGCTGGTGGGCGAGGAGTTACGCCCCACGGGCCCACCCTTAGCCAATCAACCCTCAGTTCGACGCGAACGCTTGCTCCCACGCGCGAGCGTGCGAGACGCTTGCGTCAAGCGTCCGCGTCACCCCCGAGCTAGAAAGTGGCTATTGTTCCTTGGCTGCAATTTGGACACCACATGGCCCACCGTCGAAGTACGGTTGGCCCTTTGGAGTGTCTGGCGACGGAGCTCGCCTTGTACGTTGAAACTAAGGATGTCTCGGCTTTCTACAATTTACATTTTACTATCTGTGCGTCTAGCAAAGACGCTCTTTTAAGGGATTCACATTCTGGGCCCATATGAAGGACACTTGAATCGTCACGACTCGACTTAGGAAAGCAGACTCTAGTGCGTTTCTTTATAGCGGTACAAGGAGCGTAGGCAGATTCTTTTATGTCTAGTACGTTTCTTCGCAGCGCGGCATTTCCGCTTGGCGTACGTGGGAAAATGCTGGAATATTCGTACATCTAATAATATTTATATATTACAAATAATGTTCATAATGCCGCATTTACAATTAATCATGCTTTATACTTTATCAGTAGTCAGCTCGCCCAAGCCACTATATTTGTCTCTCGTTCTCTCTGCTTTTTCGATTTGAATTTACGCGCCCGGTCTCGCGGAGGTGCTGCGCGTGCGGCGCGCTCGCGGATCGCGTATCAGAATCCGTTACACTTCCCCCCTAAAACAAAAAGTCGCTTCATATGAAGCGGCTTTTCAAGATCCACCCTAGGAGGGCTCGTTTCTTCGCGTTTACGTTCTTTTAAGGATGCCTATTTGCGAGTGTAATGTTAGTGCCCTGCGGCCATACTTGCGCTTCAATATTTACATCGAATTATATTTGTTTATAGTGTTGAGAGCGGAAATTTGGTCTTTCGATTCCGTTTGGCGACTCTATCGGAGGGTGTAGGCTTACCGTATCTTTCCTTCTTTCGGTTTATTTGTGATTTTTTAATCAAAATGATCTTTTATTGTTACTCCGGATTCGTCAATACTATATAGAACAGTGTAAATTTTATCTTCGTTCTGAATTCCAAACAACCCGTGTTAAAGATGTATAAATTAATAACTGTCAATTTGTCAACTGACGCACGTTCTTAGTACAAGAACAGATGAGATGAAATTCAACAATCGATTTATTTTCGAACTTGCAATGCAACAACATATTATTATGAAATTTCTCAGTGATTCATTATTTCTGTACTACTGTTGCGTATTCTTTATTCTCTAAGCAGATTCTCCTATGACAGCGGGGCCCCTCTAAATCGTCAGTCCGTTTTTCAATATCTGTATTTTGTAACCAACAATCCCAGATTGTTCACATCCACAATTCGTTTTCGATGGGCAACCCTCCGCGGTTCCCATTTGGCCATTCTTTGTCAATAATCCCTCTCTGTGCCTCAGGACGAGCAGTACGGGTTACGAACTGTCGCCCATCATTGTACACGGTGTCTCGGAGTGAGCCAGACCTCGGTTCATCTACAATCTCTCTCTCTCTGTGCCTCAGGACGAGCAGTACGGGTTACGAACTGTCGCCCATCATTGTACACGGTGTCTCGGAGTGAGCCGGACCTCGGTTCATCTACAATCTCTCTCTCTCTGTGCCTCAGGACGAGCAGTACGGGTTACGAACTGTCGCCCATCATTGTACACGGTGTCTCGGAGTGAGCCGGACCTCGGTTCATCTACAATCTCTCTCTCTCTGTGCCTCAGGACGAGCAGTACGGGTTACGAACTGTCGCCCAGCATTGTACACGGTGTCTCGGAGTGAGCCGGACCTCGGTTCATCTACAATCTCTCTCTCTCTCTGTGCCTCAGGACGAGCAGTACGGGTTACGAACTGTCGCCCATCATTGTACACGATGTCTCGGAGTGAGCCGGACCTCGGTTCATCTACAATCTCTCTCTCTCTCTGTGCCTCAGGACGAGCAGTACGGGTTACGAACTGTCGCCCATCATTGTACACGGTGTCTCGGAGTGAGCCGGACCTCGATTCGTCTTTATCGCAGTCTATCGTCTCGTTTTCGTCAGATTTTTCTTCTGTTTCATTACTTTCGGTCTCGTTTCCTGAATCTGTCTCGTCGAATCTGCTTAGAAAAACGCTCAATGGGTGCTCATGGTGGGGGTAGTCCGCCTTCGTAGAATAACGATTGTCTGGTAAATGAGTATGCACACTCATAACCTGGCGACCACTATTTACGTCGGGAACGGGAAATAGTTTGTTTTCAGGATCTCGAGAGCAGCCACATCAACATTTATCCGGCTTAGATTTTGTTGAATTTCCTCAAATTTCTGTAACTTTATTTTCGATTGACTAAGTGTAATATTTATTGCTGCGAAATGTGAATTTATAACCAAAATATGGTGTTCAACATGAGAGTTGATTATGTTACTAGAACGAGCCTTTTTCGTATTAATGAGGTTTAATTTTGCCCCTATATTTACACCAAATTTGCCCGAACAAAATTTATATATATATTTTTGTTACAAATTGATACGACTGGCGAATTTTCCTTGTCCCACGCTTTCATTTTAACGCGACTCTTTTCGACATGTTTGGACTTGCGCGAGACGTTCCTAGCACTCATCGTAGGAGTGGCCGGTTTTTGCAAAATTTACATTTTTTATTTGTGAACTATTTTTATTAGAAATTACTACTTTTATTGTCTAGATTTCCTGCAATCCTTGGCAAAGTGTCTTTCCATACCGAATTTAAAACAGATTATCGAACGGCCCTATTGTCCCGTGGCAGTACAATCGCGAGCGTAGTGTCCATCATGTTGGCAGGTGTAACACGTGACTGTCCGCACTCTCGCAGGGCGCAAGCAGCCGCGCTCGTGGTGGCTGTCTTCCCCACAGTTGTTGCACACGCTAAGTGCATCGGCGGTGCGCTTACCCGATCCCGGTCCGGCCTGACCACCCTTGTAAAGATATACCCTTCCACGGTCTCGACCATGAATTGATATATTGTCGTGCATCGTGTTTCGCGGAGAGTTAAAATTTTGAAAGTTATTTGTACGATCCCTATCACTTTCTGTCCGGATTAAACTATTTTCGTGCTCTACTTCCCACTCGGCGGTGCGGGCAACAATCATAGCGTCTTGGAGCGTTTTTGGGTGTTCTACACGTACCTGCAATGCTACTTCCCGCTTTAACCCCATTACGAAGTTCTCGCGTGCCGTATCGCGAGCCGACACGACCATACCGTAGGCTACATCTGCAGGATTTCTTTCCTCGATCGTCTCAATGATCCTTTTTAAAATTTCGTTAACGCGAATTCCGTAGTCTAACGCGGACTCCGTATTACGCTGGGCAACCATTGCGAGCATAGCATTTAGATGACTTACACTACTATGCTCGGTATAAGTCCTTTTTAGATGTTTTAGTAAACCCTCGAGAGTAGTGATATCCCGGTCTTGCAAAGAGTCTTCTGCGCTTCCAACTACTCTAGTTCTAACCATCCAGAAAAGATGGTTTCTTTCGCGCGGGTCAATTGAATCATGGACAAATAAACAGTCGCGGATAAATTCGAGACCGGCATATTGTAGCCGTCGAACATTTTCGGAACAAATTCAAGAGCGGCCTTGAAAGGGACGTGCTTCAAAGTTTCGGTTACAAGGCTGCGAGATGCGAGCGTCGCTCCGCTCCGAAGTCCGCTCATCCCCCCTTCAGTGACACACGAACGCGTTATTAAATTTTCCACGCTGGAGCCCAACGTTCGCGTATAATTACGCAATTCATCTGAGTCTCGAATGCTACTACCGGTTCTAACATCAATTCCCGAGGAATCAAATTCGCGTTCGCGATTCTCAGGTGCGATTATCTCTGCCCGTTCTACGGGGGATGTTTCGACCGCGACATCTAAATTTTCCATGTTGCTGACACGTATCAAATTTAATATTCTATTATTTCTATACGCTTTATTTTGCGACGAGCAGAGAGACCAATTTACAAATTTAAATAGGGCGACTGACTTACCAATTCGAAGTTCTCAGATGAATGGCTATGGAACTATTAAAGTCACTGTAAATTCACAGTCTATAATTTCCGAACACAGTTATACACAATTAAACACAGTTAAACACAATTTACCCTCTTCGGTATTGCCGTCCTTCGTTGGTCCTCTGCCTCCGGTTGTCTGAGTCTTCTGCCTGGTTGACGTCCGGTTGGCGGCCGTTCTCACTCGTCTCCTCTGGGTTCACGTCCTCCGTTGCGCCTACGGTGAGCAAGGGGAGCCTCTCTTTTTTTATTTCCCGTGGCCCTCGCACCGTCTTAGCCCCGGTAGGTTTTTGCCTCCTACCCTCGGTCCTCTTAGGTAAACCACGGGGGAAACCCCGCGAGGAAAGGCTATGGCGTTGTCGTCTTGGTCCTCGTTCTCCTCGTTGGAACCCACGAGTTTTCTTATCAGCTTCACGACCACCGTATCGAGCTACTCGGTCCACCCGAACAGAAGGTAATGAGAGCTTCAAAGTACAGCAACGCGCGTTCTATTTTTCTTTTAATTTTTCTTATTCAGTGAACGATCTCATAAAAATTGAAAAAGTTCGAATGCACTTTACTGTTCACTTTAAATCACTATTTACGCGTGTAACTTGGAATGCCTAACAGTTTACGATTAAAAGCGAAAAATAATTATTTTTAATTTTAACACAAGTTTCACACTTTCACAAGATTCACAATTTTCACCCGCGACGAGTTAGTGGAATCCCACTTCTGACACCAAAAATTTTATGTAACGCTTTCGGTCTATTTTCGGCGCGAGAATTCGAACATCCGAATTCTGACCAGCATGAGAGTGGTTACCACCGATGTCCAATCCACGTCGAAGAGCGAAGCTCACCTCGTCCGGGATGACCTGTATTCGAAATTAGTTGGGGAAAAAACACAATTGTAACTCGGAATTAAACACGAACTCGAACACTCTATTTATTCAAAGGAATTTATAAATTTTAATTTATCTTAGTGCAAAATAATAAGTACAGTTTTCTCGAAGACAGTTCCGTTGCGCTCGACTAGTCTCAAGAATCTGCCGTCTCTCCGCGTTAACTCTAGGCTCGCGGGCCTCGCGGTCTGCTGGTGGGCGAGGAGTTACGCCCCACGGGCCCACCCTTAGCCAATCAACCCTCAGTTCGACGCGAACGCTTGCTCCCACGCGCGAGCGTGCGAGACGCTTGCGTCAAGCGTCCGCGTCACCCCCGAGCTAGAAAGTGGCTATTGTTCCTTGGCTGCAATTTGGACACCACATGGCCCACCGTCGAAGTACGGTTGGCCCTTTGGAGTGTCTGGCGACGGAGCTCGCCTTGTACGTTGAAACTAAGGATGTCTCGGCTTTCTACAATTTACATTTTACTATCTGTGCGTCAAGCAAAGACGCTCTTTTAAGGGATTCACATTCTGGGCCCATATGAAGGACACTTGAATCGTCACGACTCGACTTAGGAAAGCAGACTCTAGTGCGTTTCTTTATAGCGGTACAAGGAGCGTAGGCAGATTCTTTTATGTCTAGTACGTTTCTTCGCAGCGCGGCATTTCCGCTTGGCGTACGTGGGAAAATGCTGGAATATTCGTACATCTAATAATATTCATATATTACAAATAATGTTCATAATGCCGCATTTACAATTAATCATGCTTTATACTTTATCAGTAGTCAGCTCGCCCAAGCCACTATATTTGTCTCTCGTTCTCTCTGCTTTTTCGATTTGAATTTACGCGCCCGGTCTCGCGGAGGTGCTGCGCGTGCGGCGCGCTCGCGGATCGCGTATCAGAATCCGTTACAAAAAATTGCGCGGCGTGCCATCTAGCGGTAGATTGTAGGTCGGTGCTACGACCCTACATTATCGGCCCCGACTACAAAATTTTCGGTGTATCACTGCCTCTTAAAAGTAAAAAGACGTCAAGACTACATTCATTTATATTATTGAGACAGAAATATTCAAAATGCAAACACCGTGAGCCGATTATCCTGATGGATCAAAATGTAATGAGCTTTGAGGGATACTGAAAAATTTAGTCGAGGGTCGGGCACCCATCCATGTACTGATCCTCGAGGAACTTAGAAAAATTTGGGTATGAGCGGTCACCTATCTCAGTCGTTACTCGGAAATATATGACACTGATGTTTAAAATATACTTTGCAGTCAAGTTAGATATACGGGACTTACATACATCATATTCGATATACAATGCATAGCATACATAAATTATATATTTCTTATTTTTGAAATATATTTTGTAGTCCAGCAACATATATTTTACAATATATGTTTCATATATTAAGGAAATATTTGCATAACACATACGAATTATATAAGATTTGGTTGTTACATATATTTTGCAGTTAGGCGACATATATTAAACTTATATGTACAATACATTTGTGATATATATGCGAGATATATAATAATTATACAACATTTTGGCGACATATATGCCACCCATATAAAATATATGTTGCATATATTTTTGGCATATATTCCACATACATATATTTCCATACGGGAGGCTCGGATGGCATCTTGGCAGTACCGGATGGAGTCTCAGATGGTGTCCGCCGACTCCGGCTTTTAATCGGATCCCGGAGTCGGCGAACTCCATCGTGGACGACCCGTGAATCTCGGCTGTCCGATGGCAGAATCCATCCTGGTGTCCATAATGGATTTCCACCGGGACTGTATTACAGTCCATCTCGGACTCCATCCTGGACGATCCGCGAATCTCGGCTGTCCAATGGGAGAATCCATCCTGGATTCATTATGGATTCTCGCCTAGACTGTCCCGCAGTCTATCCTGGACGGTCCGAGAATCTCGGCAGCCCGATGGCAGAATCCATCCTGTTGTGCATTACGGATTCTCGCCTGGAGTGTCTCGCAGTCCATTTCGGACTCCATCCTGGATTCCATCCTGGATTCCATCCTGGATTCCATCCTGGATTCCATCCTGGATTCCATCCTGGATTCCATCCTGGACTCCATCCTGGACGATCCGGGTGTCCACCAGGAGGGTGGCACCAGGACCAGACCGTGTCCACCTTGGGCACCTTGTTGTCCAGACGATCCATGTTGGACCACTCTTATTACGTCAACGGAGGGTAGGCCTCTCGTGTGTAGTCATACTCAAAACAGCTTTCCAGTCTTATATACGCTCAGGCTTCAAGTCACTTGCGAGAAACGCTTCGACCGCTCGCCATCTAGCGGAGCATTGTCTATCCGTGTTTCACATGATGCCCCTAGATGGCAAACGGCCGAACCGTTTCTCGCAAGTGACTTGAAGCCTGAGCGTATATAAGACTGGAAAGCTGTCCTGAGTTCGACTACACACGAGGGGTTTTACCTCCGTTGACGTAATAAGAGTGGTCCAAAATGGATCGTCTGGACACCAAGATGCCCAAGATAGACGCGGTCTGGTCCTGTTGTCAACCTCCTGGTGGACACCCGGATCGTCCAGGATGGAGTCCAGGATGGATTCTTCCGTCGGACAGCCGAGATTCCATGGACCGTCCAGGATGGAGTCCGGCATGGACGGCGAGACCGTCCAGGCGGGAATTCAAAATGGGCACCAGGATGGATACTGCATCGGACAGCCGAGATTCGCGGACCGTCCAGGATGGAGACCGAGATGGACTGTAAGACAGTCTAGGGTAGAATCCATAATGGACACCAGGATGGATTCTTGAATTGGACAGCCTATATCCACGGGTCGTCCAGGATAGAGTCCAGGATGTACTGTAAGACAGTCCAGGTGAGAATCCATAATGGACGATTTGCGGAAAGTTCGTTTAAATCAATTCGTCTAAATCAATTCGTCTAAATCAATTCGTCTAATAATCAATTCGTCTAATAATCAATTCGTCTAATAATCAATTCGTCTAATAATCAATTCGTCTAAAATCAATTCGTCTAAATCAATTCGTCTAAAATCAATTCGTCTAAAATCAATTCGTCTAAATCAATTCGTCTAAAATCAATTCGTCTAAATCAATTCGTCTAAAATCAATTCGTCTACAATCAATTCGTCTAAATCAATTCGTCTAAAATCAATTCGTCTAAATCAATTCGTCTAAAATCAATTCGTCTAAATCAATTCGTCTAAATCAATTCGTCTAAAATCAATTCGTCTAAATCAATTCGTCTAAAATCAATTCGTCTAAAATCAATTCGTCTAAAATCAATTCGTCTAAATCAATTCGTCTAAAATCAATTCGTCTAAATCAATTCGTCTAAAATCAATATTAAAAGTTTGTTAAAAGTACAGAATGTACTATATATTATTGATTTTTTTTGTTCCTATTTTTCCGTTGGACTAAAAAATGATAGTCTGTTTGGGTAACTACCCTTAAAATAATATAAGACACTCGTTCGATTCCACAAATGGTAATTGTACTGAATGAAAGATGTTACTGCGTTAATAAAAATTACATTACAATTGATTCGCGAAAATATTTGCGAAGGTATTCGAATTTAGTTTTTTTACAGTAGGGGGCTTCGCCCCCCGAACCCGATTTGCGGAAAATTCGTCTAAAACAATTCATCTAAAACAGATCGCCCAAAACAATTCGTCTAATAACAATTCATCTAATAACAATTCGTCTAAAAACAATTCGTCTAAAACAATTCGTCTAAAACAATTCGCCTAAAACAATTCGTCTAATAACAATTCGTCTAATAACAATTCGTCTAAAAACAATTTGTCTAAAAACAATTCGTCTAAAAACAATTTGTCTAAAAACAATTCGTCTAAAAACAATTCATCTAAAACAAATCGTCTGAAAACAATTCGTATAAAAATAAATCGATCGTTGACTTGGATTCGGTAAAGAGCGGAGACTTATCATGCAATTTAAAATTGTAATGAAATTCTAGAGTTGTAATGTAATTCAAATACAGGAAGTTGAAATTTGGCGCAATGATATTTTATAAAATTTCTTAAAGTGACTATTGAAGAAAAACTTGATCTATTCTGGGCTTCACAACAATTGTTTTTTTATGGTCAATAATGTTATTTGTTCCGAAACGAATTACTTAAACGTTTTTTGTGGGCAATCGGTTGGTATTTGAAGATATTTCATTTGAAAGACGATGTAAAAAACCAGGGTACGTTACATTTCGGCGCGGCCGTTTCGGCGCCAAATCTTTCGGCGCGGCCATTTCGGCACGGCCGTTTCGGCTCGGACGTTTCGGCGCCGAGTCGTTACGGCGCGAGACGTTTCGGTACCTAAAAGAATGCAAAGAACCTAAAGTAAATCATAAAAAAGAGACCTTAAAGAACTTAAACGAATCTAAAAGATTTAAAGAACCTAACCTACTGTAATATCGGACTTCGTATTTTAGCATCTATTCGGTGTGGGTGCAAAGTCGGATTTCATCCGAAATTCGGATGTATAAAGTCGGCCTTCGTATTTTAGCATCTGGTCAGTGTAGGTGCAAAGTCGGATTTCATTTAGAATTGGGATGTATAAAGTAGGTCTTCGTATTTTAGCATCTGGTCGGTGTGGGTGAAAAGTCGGATTTTATCCAAAATTGGGATGTATAAAGTCGGTGTGGGTGGAACGTCGGATTTTATACGAAATTGGGGAGTGTAAAGTCGGTCTGCCTATTTTGGCATCTGGTCGGTGTGGGTGGAAAGTCAGATTTTATCCGAAATTGGGCAGTGTAAAGTCGGTGCGTCTATTTTAGCACCTGGTCGGTGTGGGTGAAAAGTCGGATTTTATCCGAAATTGGGGAGTGTAAAGTCGGTGTGCCTATTTTAGCACCTGGTCGGTGTGGGTAAAAAGTCGAATTTTATCCGAAATTGGGGAGTGTAAAGTCGGGGTGCCTATTTTAGCACCTGGTCGGTGTGGTTGGAAAGTCGGATTTTATCCGAAATTGGGATGTATAAAGTCGGTGTGCCTATTTTTGCACCTGGTCGGTGTGGGTGGAAAGTCGGATTTTATCCGAAATTGGGGAGTGTACAGTCGGTGCGCCTATTTTAGCACCTGGTCGGTGTGGGTGAAAAGTCGGATTTTATCCGAAATTGGGCAGTGTAAAGTCGGTGCGCCTATTTTAGCACCTGGTCGGTGTGGGTGAAAAGTCGGATTTTATCCGAAATTGGGCAGTGTAAAGTCGGTGTGCCTATTTTAGCACCTGGTCGGTGTGGGTGGAAAGTCGGATTTTATCCGACATTGGGATGTATAAAGTCGGTCTGCCTATTTTAGCATCTGGTCGGTGTGGGTGGAAAGTCGGATTTTATTCGAAATTGGGATGTATAAAGTCGGTGTGCCTATTTTAACACCTGGTCGGTGTAGGTGGAAAGTCGGATTTTATCCGAAAGTGGGATGTATAAAGTCGGTGTGCCTATTTTAGGACCAGGTTGGTGTGGGTGGAAAGTCGGATTTTATCCGAAATTAGGAGTGTAAAGTCGGTGTGCCTATTTTAGCACCTGGTCGGTGTGGGTGAATAGTCGGATTTTATCCGAAATTGGGGAGTGTAAAGTCATCCAAGCCTGAAATAAATTTATTAGACAAATCATTTTTGGTTTAAATGAATTGTTTTGGACGAATTGTTTTAGACGAATTCTTTTCAGACGAATTGTTATTAGACGAATTGTTTTTAGACAAATTGTTTTAGACGAATTCTTTTTAGACGAATTGTTTTTAGACGAATTGTTTTAGACGAATTGTTATTAGACGAATTGTTATTAGACGAATTGATTTTAGACGAATTGATTTTAGACGAATTGATTTTAGACGAATTGATTTTAGACGAATTGATGTTAGACGAATTGATTTAGACGAATTGGTTTTAGACGAATTGATTTTAGACGAATTGATTTAGACGAATTGATTTTAGACGAATTGATTTTAGACGAATTGACTTAGACGAATTGATGTTAGACGAATTGATGTTAGACGAATTGATTTAGACGAATTGGTTTTAGACGAATTGATTTTAGACGAATTGATTTTTAGACGAATTGATTTAGACGAATTGATTTAGACGAACTTTCCGCGAACGATAATGGACACCAGGATGGATTCTGCCATTGGACAGCCGAGATTCACGGGTCGTCCAGGATGGAGTCCGCCGACTACGGCTTTTAATCGGTAAAAGCCGGAGTCGGCGGACACCATCTGAGACTCCATCCGGTACTCCATCCTGGACTGCCAAGATTCCATCCGGGACTCCATCCTGGATTGCCGATATTATATCCTGGACTCCATCCGGGATTCCATCCTGGACTACTTTTTTCTGCGCGGGTTGATGGGGAATATTTCAGGCTAGCCAGTTTTTAAATATTATACCGATACATGATCCGGGAAGGGCCAGGGCCTTATTTGACTAGCCTAAACAGGCATGCCTGACCGATGCCTCATCTGGACCAGCTCGTGTAAAAACAAATCGTCTATGTAGAGTGGCGATAAATTTACGAAGAGACGTCTACAAAAAGTTCACCAACTGGGACGATCGTAGACTAGAATATATAGAGATATATATATAGATCTACGTAGACCAGATATAGATTTTTTATGTAATCATCAGTCTACATTCTAGTCTACGATCGTCCAAGTTGGTGAACTTTTTGTAGACGTTCTTCATAGATTTATCGCCACTCTATATAGACAATTATTTTTTACACGGGGGATGGTACTTCAGGCAATTTTAATTAATTTCTGCTCGGGCTCTTAAGAACCTCTATGAAGAAGTAAGTTTATCAATTTGGTGCGCACATGCACACGCACAAGCACACGAATCCCAGACATCACGAAAGGGCCCATTTGTAGAAAACAATCGCTCTACTCCTGACCGTCCATTTATAAACTTACGATGTCCAAAAAAGCATTCGTTGTTGAATGCTAGTATTAGAACAATAGTAGAGCCCAATGTTAGAGTACTCTAAACTGTCAAGTCTCAATCACCTACAAGCGACCTAGTGCTAGGCAGCATGTAGGGAGCACCACGAGGGAGCATTATGTGGTATACATTTATATCGCATTCTGTGAATTTACTTATGCGTTGAGAATGACTAATAACTTTCACTTCATTATAAATAATATTACAATTAATTATTAATTTCAGGGCATTATATACTAATATTAACAATTATATTCTATTAATATTGCAAAAAAAAAAAAAAACCGATCGTCTTCGTAGACGGCTTTTCCTAACAATATTTGAAAAGTGATGCACGCGGGATTTGAACCCAAGACCTACGGGATCTACCTATTTACCTAACTAGCTAACCGAGTACGCTAACCACTATACCAAACTGACTATGTGGATATCTCATACTGTAATTCCATAATACTTCATTTTACGATAACAGTATAAGGGAGTGATGTGAGAGGGTGATATATGGAACGAATATTCTAAGGTGATTCTGCCAAAAACTTCGAATTGAAAATGGCCAACCTTATGAGACATCTGGCACACAAGTGACGTGAACTCAAAACTCGTAAAATCAAAATGGCGGATTTAACTATGCCGGGCGAAAAAGCAAAAACAGACATGATTTAGATAAAATTTATTAATTGGGGTTTTTCGAGGTCGCTGGTTCCGAAATTGATTTAAAGACGTAAAAAAAAAATGAGGGATTGTGTACGGCGGATCAAAATGCAAAAAATGAGTTGATTTGCATGAAACTCGGTGTTCAGAGGTTTTTAAACTGGCGCAAACTGGTCGCTGCCAGTTCGGTTGAAATCTTGAAAATATGATAATCATATTCTAGAGTAAAAATATATATCTAAATGATAGCAATAGCTAGCGTCACTACATGTAGGAATATACATGTCGACAAATACTAGAAATCATTAGTATACTAGCAGTGGGTTTGATTTTCTAGTACTAAAAAGAGTTCTTATTGGAACCTCATCTGCGCAACGAAAATTTCGCTGCTCTACATAGCGATCTGCAAGTAATCTAGTTGTAGACGACTTTTAGTAGTTCACGGATATATTGCATAATGGAACCTACGCACACATGTAACACTGGTTGTTGACAGCTAATAGTGAACTAGTCGTAGGTTACTTAATGGAAACCTTAGGTTTGTTCGTCTAGAATAAGGATAGCCCTGAAGACTTCTATACCTAGATAACAAGAAGGCCGTAAATAGTACACATTTCTTGATTATCATTTTCATGCATCCTAATAGGGAGCATTGCGTACGCTACAATGAAACATTTGTGAAGTACACCCATTTGGGACCTAGTTCTATGCTTCTACATGGCCGCTACACTAAAAGTTTCCATCTTCGTGTTGTCTGGGAATACAAACAGAATTTCCGGTTAGATATTTTTTTAATAAAAAAAGTAGACAATCATTTAATAAACTTATAACTTAAGTTTATTAAAAGTTGAACAATATTAATTAATCTTTTTTTAATGTCGAAACTCACCAGAGTTTTTACACTTTCATTCTGTTATGACTGTTTGCATAATCTAAAAATCCACATGCAATTCACATAACGAGTAAAACGCGTCTCACTGGAGTTTTTACTTTGATGTCCTACTTGTTCATTTCACAGGATTTCACGAAATTGATCTGTAAGCTGCTATAGAAGTTCAAGTGAATCTGTAGCGGCTAAATTGAATCGTAAACATTGCAATGAAGTGCAACGTTAATAGATCCGTCGTACGAGTGGCTTCTTGTCTGCGCGACGTTTATTGTCTACATCACATTGCATCATTGCTCAGTAAAAAAATATTATTACGGTCATACATGTTTTTGTATTGTTTTATACAATTATTATTGTTCATATTATTTTATTTTGTGCTTTTATCCTATTTCCGTATTGTTTATATGGTTTCTTATAATTTACGATTGGTTTTTACTTCCATGTGTATCGCATAAGACACGTATATTGAGATAAAAATTTGGTTGGTTATCTAACGCTGACGTTCAAGTACGTTTAAACGAATCTTTCATTCGTAGTAATTTAAAAATACGTTTGTGCGTAGCATATTTTATTCAACTTATTGTTCAATGGACGTGCATAAGTGTTAAATAAACTACATATTGTTACCCGCGTGATTAAAATAATACTCTCAGGTTATTATAAAAAGGTCACGTAGCTTTTATTATGGAACACGATCCGTTCTCACGTCTGGTTTAGTCGCGGTGTCAACCGAAACTGTCTTGTTGATCTGTCTCCGTTGTCAAGTTAGACGGTTGTCAAGTTAGTCGGTTGTCAAGTGCTTCGTCTAGTGTGCCGTGTTCGGTCTGAACCCCAATATGAAGTGAACTTGGCGCGCACCATTCGTTACACTACTCCCCTCCCTTTTGAGTTGCCGTCCCGGCAACTCCCTAAATGTATTGAGATGTGGTTGCCATGGTCCATCCAGTTCTACTCGCGACCTAATTACACTGCCCTGGCATTTGCCCTAGTCCCGAGGGAAAACCATGGCTGAAAAACCTGGGAAGGACAGTGTTTACAAATTAAAAGCTTCCTATACTTGATAATATTTTACATTAATATCTGTCACGCAACTGTCCTTGTCAGTCCTTAAATAATACAAGACATTCATAAGTTCCACATTGTTTTGCTCTCTTCTTTCTTTCTCTTCTTCTTTCCCTTTATTTTCTTTCGCTCTTTGGTGCAGTTTCTCCGGAGTCCTCTGAATCCTGAAGACATTCCTTAAGGATGGTGGAAAGGAAGGAGGGATTCACAGGAGTCCAAGGAAACCTGTGACAAAAAAAATAACTCTGCGAAGAAATCTGCACCACAAAAAAATAAATCATTTCGCGGAATTGTCAACCCGAAAAATCCGTCATCAATGTGCTACTAAGGAAAGATTTTTTAAAATAATATCGGTCACTGCTGCGCGAGTAATAAAGTGTGCACCCTTATATTACCCCAGTGTTGCCGATCCGACGAAAATATTCAGGTATTCATCCCGGGATGTTCTAAAGTAACCAATAACCGAGATTATGATCAGTAACCAAGATTATTTTGAGGTCACCCTAGCCCCTGGCCAGCGAAACCTGATCAGGAAGTCCCAAACTCTAACCAAGCCCAGTTAGGAATTCAGCTACAACCCTCTCGATTCTCCGGAAACCCTTAACAGGACGCCTTTCTACACTTTACCGGGTGAAACGAAGAAGCGTCCAAGGCTCCAGCCAAGCAATCAAAATACACTTTCCCCCATTGACGCTCTATGATCTGTCACCTCTAATAGTCCTAGTCTTCGAAAGGGCCTAAACGGTCAATATGAACAATTTTCAATTTTCCTCGCGGGGGTTTTTGAATTCTGTAAACTACGTCGTTAATTTTCGTTTTTACTATAAATGGTCCTACCCAATCTCTTTGTAACTTAGGGCACTTTCCTTTGACTTTATGGGGGTAATAAAGCCAAACCTGTTGTCCGGGTTTAAATGAAAGCATATGTGACTTAACGTTGAATCTGGATTTCATCTTGTCGCTTTTAATAAGGAATCGTTTCCGGATTTGGTCATGAATCGTATTCAATTTAATTTTAAGTTCGTCAACGAATTCAGGAAGATCGCTCGTTTTCGTAGAATCGTTATCATTCGGGTTTCCTCGTAAAAGTTCTAATTTTCTTGATTCCCAAAAGAGTCATAGTTTCTTTGAAAAGATTTGATTCGAAATTTCTGCCTTGATCAGAATGGATTTCAAGGGGAATACCGGAACGAGAAAATACTTCGCAAACTAGAGTTTCAGCTACAATTTTAGCTTGGAAATTAGGAAGAGGAAAGGCTTCTGGCCATCTGATTTATATCATTATTTATAGCGCGGTCGTGCGAAAGTGGGTCTGGGTCGCGCGGAACCTCGTGAATTTTAGGTAAATTTGACAGATGAATAACGGAGGTAGAAGAAAAAAGGGATAGTAATGGAAGGGGGAACATTATCTGGTGTATTCTGGCGAAATTCGGCCATCAGGATCCTCGCCGTCTCCCGAGCGGTGATCGAGGCTGTCTCCTGGGTGATCGGCTGGGCGACTTCCCCTGCCGATGTCACGGCGGCCTCCTTTGCGACTGCAACGGCTGCGGCCTGAATCTTGTCGAGAGCGCCCTCGATTTGTCGTTGGGTCCGCCGTCTCTCCCTCTCCATTTCCTCCCTCAAAAGGCTGATCTGGTCGGGTTCGCCAGCTGCTGTCGCGTATTCATCACTTTTTTTTTTATATCACTCACTCAAAAAAAGATTATTTATCCCGAACGCGTTTTTTTTTTTATCAGGGCCGAAATTCTTCACTTCTGACACCAATGTTACGCGCGTGATTGAAATAATACTCTCAGGTTATTATAAAAAGGTCACGTAGCTTTTATTATGGAACACTATCCGTTCTCACGTCTGGTTTAGTCGCGGTGTCAACCGAAACTGTCTTGTTGATCTGTCTCCGTTGTCAAGTTAGACGGTTATCAAGTTAGTCGGTTGTCAAGTGCTTCATCTAGTGTGACGTGTTCGGTCTGAACCCCAATATGAAGTGAACTTGGCGCGCACCATTCGTTACAATATTTATCGAACGAAGTGACACATTTATTTGAACGAATTTAAACACTAGCATGAGGCATCCAATAAAAAAGAATTCTCAGTGTAAGCTTCCAAAAAGAGACAAAAGACGAAAAGGTAGACACTCTTTGATCGATATTGGTAGATGTCAGAAGTCAGCCATTGTAGAGTCTTGTTGGTCAACGAAAATATTGTCAAGACCATTATCAAATTACAATTATTCTATGTCTTTTGCATAGTGAAGTTTCGCTCAAATTGTGAAGTCGACTGTGCGCGTATTGGGAGGATAAAGTTTACACGTGAGACGAATTAATGAATTTGCATTATGCGTATCAATTTATATCTAGATAATTTTTTCTTACGTATTGATTTTCTTTCTTAATACCGAGTGTGGTCCGTTAGAGCCCAGTACACTAAATAATCGGAAACATAACCCTTCTTATGCGTAGAATGCAAGTTATTGTGAAGAGCATAATAATTTAAAAAATTGCTTCTACACTGAATGACATTATCATTTATAGGACCTTGTAGCTTTCACCGAAATTCCGCTTGTGTCGTACATATCAGCCAAAAAGCTGCATAAACGTTGGTCGACAATAAATTCGTGATTGATCGTTCGTTTCCTGTCATCTGTCTGCAGACCGATCGTCCATCGTCCGGTTGATCAGTGATACGTTACATGGCGCGAGGGTTTTTCCGGGTGTTGGCTCGATCTCGTATCTAATAAAGCTAATTGCAAGACTGCTGGACTCGGCTCGGGGCGTCCTTTCGCCTGAGGCGTTTCTCGTCAAGCTAGACCACGTCGCAGTGCTGTATAAAGCCCGACACTTACTCTATTAGCTCTCGCTCCCTTGCTCGTAATCGTCTATTTAGTGAAAGTACTCTCCAATTTATACGAGCGTCGCTGTGCCTCTTGTACTCAGAGGCTCAACAGCGCGGTGCAAAGTTCATAAACTTTTCGAAGAAACGAGTAGCTGTAGAAGCTGGTTAGCTTCGGGCCTCACGGAAAAACCTCGCTACCCGTTTTCAAAGCTAGTTGAACTTTCTTGCTACGTTTTCCTTACAATCCTCCATCACCAACCCAGGGAATAATGTATAGAAAATCGATTTTTCCTTCAAATTGAGGGCCTTCGGTTCCACACCTTTAAGTGACGTAAAATATGTCGCCTGCTGATCGTATTCGCGAGCGGCATAGAAAGATCCGAGCTTTACAATAAAACGTTCTAAAGAAACAATAAATACAAAATTATTTAAGGAATAAAAAATAAATAGGATGCATTCAGAATGAATGAAATTACTACTCTAAATAAAAGTTCAAAATTTATAATCCAATTCATGTACACTGTAGAAAAAGATTATAAATTTAATATACTTATGTATATGAAATTTACAAATTTTGTGCATGAAACAGTGATTCATGTACCGAGTGCTGTAAATTTACAAATCTATCGTGAAATTAATGTACCTGCATTGGAATTTAAGAGCAATCATTGTAAATTTACAAAACTTGATCAGTAGCTGTATAATTATATGACAAGTTTTTGAAAATTCCTGCACTTCACTCGAATTTTATAGAAAAATCACCTAACTTTACGAATATTTTTTAACTTCCCGCGCAGAAAAAAACAATCCAGGATGGAGTCCCGAATGGATTCCAGGATGGAGTCTCGTATGGAATCTTGGCAGTCCAGACGGGACTCCAACCTGGACTCTCAGCCGACTTCCGCTTTTAATCCGATCCGGAAGTCGACGGACTCCATCCCGGACTCCATCCCGGATTCCATCCTGGACGGTCTGTGAATCTAGGCTGTCCGACGGCAGAAACCATCCTGGTGTCCATTATGGATTCTCGCCTGGACTGTCTCGCAGTCCATCCCGGACTCCATCCTGGACGGCCCGCGAATCTCGGCTGTCCGATGCCAGACTCCATCCTGGTGTCCATTATGGGTTCTCGCCTGGACTGTCTCGTAGTCCATCCCGGACTCCATCCTGGACGGTCCGCGAATCTCGGCTGTCCAATGCCAGAATCCATCCTGGTGTCCATTATGGATTCTCGCCTGGACTGTCTCGCAGTCCTTCCTGGACGGTCCGCGAAACTCGGCTGCCCGACGGAAGAATCCATCCTGGATCGTTTTAGACTCCATCCTGGACTCCATCCTGGCCTCCATCCTGGACTCTATCCTGGACTCCATCCGGGATTATCCGGGTGTCCACCAGGAGGTTAACACCAGGACCAAACCGCGTGCACCTTGGGCACCTTGGTGTCCAGACGATCCATTTTGGACCACTCTTACTACGTCAACGAAGAGTAGACCCCTCGTGTGTAGTCGAACTCAGAACAGCTTTCCAGTCTTATATACGCTCAGGCTTCAAGTCACTTGCGAGAAACAGCCGAGATTCGCAGACCGTCCAGGATGGAGTCCGGGATAGACTGCGGGACAGTCCAGGCGAGAATCCATAATGGACACCAGGATGGATTCTGGCATTGGACAGCCGAGATTCGCGGACCGTCCAGGATGGAGTCCTGGATGGAAGCGGAAGTCGGCTGAGAGTCCAGGATGAAGTCCCGCCTGGACTGCCAAGATTCCATCCGGGACTCCATCCTGGAATCCATCCGGGACTCCATCCATATTTTGATACAGAGGAAGTGCGTTTCTATTCTGCACTTATTAGAACTATACTTGTCAAACGAAACATACCTTGAAAAATTATAATACATCATTCTTAACCTTACCAAGCATGTGTATCAGCTGTTAGTGCTAAAATCCATGAAGAACGAAGTTCATTGACAGCTGGGGATTAATTTATTTAAATTACGTTTCAAGCGTCTATGTAATTTAAACAAATTAATCCCCAGCTGTCAATGAACTTCGTTCTCCATGGATTTTAGCACTAACAGCTGATACGCATGCTTGGTAGCGATAGACTGTGAGCGCTGATGAGGCCATCTCGTGGAGCGATAGGTAGTGACTTGCTACGCGGGCTCGCCAGCGGCACGTAGCTTCTACTAGCGAACACAGGAACTCACGAGTCTTCGCGCGCGAGGCCATCTCGTGGAAAAATGGGCAGTGACGTAGCATGCGTGGTGGCCAGCATCTCGTAGGACAAGTTGACGACCCCATCAAGCCTGTGCCTCGATAGTCCCTCGCCAGCTATCCTAATACTAGCACGGTTAGGATTGCCCTGGCTAGCCACTCGTGTGACACAGGGCAAATCCGAGTAAATTTCTACTAGGGATATTTCAGATAATCAGATTATCAGAGTACTGGAAGAGCATATCTGCCATTTCCGGTGTACAATAAATAAATGAGCGATGTTTTCTCTATAATATCGCTTATTATTGTAATACTATCGATTAGAAATAGTTGTATTTAAAAAAAAATTGCATATTTTATTTTAAATTGGCCCGTTTTTGAAAAAATTTGCCTATTATTGACAAGTTTGGTCATATATATATATTTTTTTTCTAAGTCTCTCAATGGCCCTAAGCCTGAATTTTTGTAAGTCCCTCAAAGGCCCCAAGCCCGAACTTTTCTAAGTCCCTCAAAAGCTTCAAGCCCGAATTTTTCTAAGTCCCTCAAAGGCCCCAAGCCCTCAATGGACCCCAAGCCCGAATTATTAGAAAAATTCAGGGGAATCTGTGAGACCCCGGAGGGAGGAGACGGAACGGGAGGGGAAATGGCAGGGGCAAAGGGGTCGGGGGAGGGGCCCTAAGCGTGAATTATTCAAAAGATCAATTGTGGATGACACTTTACAGTTTCGGTTTACCGACCAAGCAGTAGCGTATCATGGTACCGTGAATATTCTGAGTTCGGCGGGAGAGATTGCGAGCGCGCGTAGCGCGCGAGCCACCATAAAATCCTAGTATATATATAAAGGCATCACCTTCGGAGATTTGGGGGGGGGGGGGCGAGCCCCGCGGCCCACCTCCTGGATAAGCCACTGCTTTATATGTCAATTTGATTAGCTAAAAAATAAAACAGTAATACTTCATTTTTAAAGCTTCCACGACCATGTATGGTACCAGAATAAACTTCTAATAATTAAACTGGGGTTATGCGTTTTATGTAGAGGACCTTCTCATTTTTTACGATGGACCAGATCAGGAGCCTGATCGTGGCCGGTTTGGGATCCGATTACTAATTAAGGACAACCCGATGAGGCCCGGACCTTAGCCAGAATCTCAAATAAGACTCTAGATATGCTCTATAGATAAAATCTCTCGACGTTTCCCAGAAAGTAAATTTCTCCAAAAAATTAAGCACAGTACCGTAAATTTTATGTCTCTGTCTAGCATACATGGACCAATGTTTACAAGGTAATAAACTGGAATTATTTGCATTTTCCATTTTTCTCAAAGTAAACAATTTGCCGAGCATCGGACGAGAAATGCTCTTATACCCGGAGTGCGCTCGTAACAGTGCTTGTCTGGAACGAGCGAAGTTTTCTAAATATTCAGCAAATCCTCTACTTTTCAGACAGAGAAGCTACTTGAAATAATAATCTCGCGATAAGCTCAGCCGAGGGAAACAAAAATAGGGAGATTTTATGAACTCCATCAGAGATTTCGCGCGACGTTTAATTACGTATTACGCGACATAAAAAAAATTCAGGGCCGCTGTTTTCATACCGACAACAATGCAGACGAATAGCCTGATTTTTTTTTCATTCTATATAAGTATGTATACGATTCCATCTCACAAAACGTCGACTACATATGTATACCGTAGAATACATATGCGATGCACGCACTCTTCTCTACAATTGTAATAAAGTGGCCCATGTGCTCGCACAACCCAGAGTGCTTTTACCCAGCCACCACACAAAGGAAGCAAATTCTGCTCTCCCTTCTTCTTCAGCATCTCTTTCGCGCTTTCTCTCTTCTTCAGCATCCCTTTCGCGATTTCTCTCTTATTCAGCATCGCTCTTGAGCTTTCTCTCTTCTTCAGCAACCATGTCGTGCTTTCTCGTCTCTTCAGCGTTTCGTCGTCTGCTCGCTCGCATTTTGAGACCCAGTAAAGTGTAATAGAAAAAGGCGCAACAACACCGCAGAGCTCCGGGCCGTGTATTCCATTTTTCTCTCGTAGTGCAGCGACACATATTTTCGCGAAAGTAAAGAACGGATGCTGTAATGCAAGAGGTGTGCACACGTAGAGTATTTTACACGTGTCGACAAGGCGTCTACGACCTTTTACTACTGTGAGTCATATAGTTCTGTATGAAAGGTCGAAACGATGCGCAAACGTTTTGTCGAAAGAAAGTAGCTGCGTTCACATATCTCCTGTATTTATTGTCTACTGTACAACCTTCTGGCTGTTCTGATGCTGTGCCCGGAACAGGTTGAAAGAAAAGCTAAACATTTTTGTAAACTGAAAGTGGAGTAAATCCCGTAGGTGAATTATTGAAGGTGAATTGTTTTGGGTATTAATATACAAGAGACATTCTCTCGTAATTCAGTCACTTTTTTCTGACTTTCTCAGCTATCACTTGTATTTAGCCAGATTTCAATATTAATTCAATACAGATGGGGATTTTTTTTTAATTGCACTGAAAATATTTTTGTGTCCAAATGGCGGAATGCTAGTTGTGAATGAGCGGTAATAAAAATGTTGAACCCCGTAATTACCACACTGAAAAAAAATTCTGTTGTGGGCTGCCAAAAAGAAGTATTTTTGAATTAACTCTAGTTCTTATTCGTTCAATCCCATTTAATATTGAAATAATAAAATATTATTTTGCTTATTTTAGACCCGCGTAGAAAAAAAGAATCTTGCGAAGAATCTTTTAAAGAAGCTTAAAAAAAGTTTTCAAAGAATCTTTAAAGGAATCTTGAAAAGAATCACGTACAGGATCCGGAGCAAGATTCTTTCCAGGTTTCTTTTCAAGATTCTTTCTATCCGAAAGCGTTCTGAGTATCTTTCAAAAAATCTTCGAAAGGATCTTGAAAAGCGTCTTTAAGAGAATCGTGAAAAGATTCTGTCCATTAAACAAAAAGATCATTGAAAGAATTGTAACAGTTGTACCGGGCGTTTGGGGAAGTGTGTAGGATGGTAGTGCGGATGCATTGCCGAAGTATCGAACAGAGAAAAGATATGGTGATCACCGGGAATCGAACCCGGAATAGTCTATTCCTAAGCCAGAGCGCTAACCACTGCGCTGATATCACCTATGCTTTTCTCTCATTCGAATCGTCTTCTTATATGCAATGCAGGGCCGTCACAGAATATTAATGAAATTCTTCAGAGGAATCGAGCAAAACTTGTTGTTGCTTTCCCTTGTTGTCGAGACCGTACATTTCGGTACGTCAACGAAGGGTAAACCCCTCGTGTATAGTCGAACACAGAACAGCTTTGCAGTCTTATATACGTCCAGGCTTCAAGTTACTTGCGAGAAACGCTTCGACTGCCCGCCATCTAGTGGCATCGTACAAAACACTGATATTCAATACTCCGCTAGATGGCGAGCGGTCGAAGCGTTTCTCGCAAGTGACTTGAAGCCTGAACGTATATAAGACTGTAAAGCTGTTTTGAGTTCGACAATACACGAGGGGTTTACCCTTCGTTGACGTACCGAAATGTACTGTCTCGACACCAAGGGAAAGCAACAACAGGTTTCGCTCGATTCCTCTGAAGAATTTCATTGAGATTCTTTCAACGATTTTTCTATTTAATGGACGGAATCTTTTCACAATTCTCTTAAAGACGCTTTTCAAGATTCTTTCGAAGACTCTTTGAAAGATTCTCAGAACGCTTTCGGATAGAACGAATCTTGAAAAGAATCCTGGAAAAAATCTTGCTCCGAATCCTATACGTGATTCTTTTCAAGATTCCTTTAAAGATTCTTTCAAGACTTTTTTTTTAATTCTTTAAAAGATTCTTCACAAGATTCTTTTTTTCTACGCGGGGAGTTATTGTTTCGATCTCGTATGGACTTGGAGGAATAAGAATTCAAATTAAGTTGATAACGCTTTTTTTGGCAGCCCGCAAACGATGGATTTATTGAATCAATGACATTTTTTTTTCAGTGCAAGATATGTTTAAAAAAATGTCTTGAGTGTTGGAAACTTTAAAAAATAAAAATACTGGATAAGTGACAGACTCTCGTGGAGTTAAACAGCATTACACTGAGAAAAGAGTTTATTTGTGGGTACTAGGATTTGTTAACTATTAACAAATCATAATGTTAAATATGGCGAAATTAATACTTTGTTATAATTAACAAATCGCTTATTTGACCCTTTCAATTGGCACAAATAGTGATTTATTAACAGTTAATAAATTTATATTTGAATGAATATTTCCCTTATTGGTGTCCACAGAACATTAAGTTAACATAATATTGGATTAGCTTTTAATTTACACAATACAATTAACATTTATCATTATAATAATTTGAATCAATTAATGCATATCTTGACAGAACGATACATCTAGTTGGATGTACTTTCCAATCGTATTGGTTCAAGTTGTTATGGTAGCATATCCTTAGTAGGCAAGGCGCGTTGCTAATAAATAGAAAAGGAAACAAGAGTCAGTCGAGCTTGGCCTATCAAACTAAGAGCACGTTACCCTAAAATCTAGTGTATCGTTTCTATATAAATACTACGGTCTTTCTCCTCATTTATAAATTATTCTTAATATATACAGCTAACAGAACACAAGTGAAGGTAAAACTACAAATAAGTAAACGTATATTTATTGAGAGATATATTTATTATACATTTTCCTTATAAATAAATATATATTTTTGTCATTCGGTTATAACAATATAATCGATGTTTACAATTACATTAATGTAATTGTTTCTTATGTAATGGTTACATTTCGGATTATGCGTAATACCGTTTACTCGAAGCTATGTTACCTCGAAACTTGGAGAGTCAATAACAAATTGACCTACTCGACGTTTTCGGTTAGTAGTTCTACGATGATACGTCCGACATCGATTGAATCGGCAATCCCCATCTCGCTCAAAAGACGATATGTAAACGGCAATTGTAACGTGGCAACGTTAGACTTCCTTACTTCTATCTGCTCTAACCTATTTATTAGTACAATACTTCTGTACTTACGTTCGAAGGCTTTTTCCAATCCGTCGTGCAAGCCCCACGAAATGAGGAGCTTGTCCATCTTATGCACTGTTTCGCTCGCACTGTCAAATTACGCTGTGGCGTGATTACGTCGAGGATCGCGCGAGATCGAACTCATCCTCTGAGGGTCAACGGTTGTAAACAAACGTAACAATCACGCCAAACAGACGGTACTTTACTCAAATATAGATTTGTTAACTATTAACAAATCTGCGTAACGGCAAATAATGATTTGTTAACTATTAACAAATCCGAAGGTGTCCTGATTATCTTTAATCTTGTTGTCCCAAATCGTTCTTTATTTATAATAAACATCGAACGACTTATGTCAAAAAAATTGCATAAGCAAATCGTTCATTTGACGGAAATGCCGTCAGAATAAGACTTTGTTATGAGAAGTCTCATTTTTATTTGCCGTTAATAAATTTTGTAACTGTTAACAAATATTTTAAGTAACAGCTCAACTAAATATATTTTGTTGTAGTGAATAAACTCGTTTCTCAGTGTATTTGCGCCCGTAACTTCGACGGGTGAACGCGTAGCCCTGCACCAGTTGAGGCATCAATCCGGAGGGAAGTCAAGTTTCTGAGCCCTTCGTGTATACACCGATATATCAGAAGAATATGCGGCCGTCTGTACCAGTACGGGTTTTCCGCAGTTTTCTCGTGCCAATGCGGTACACTGTAGCTAAATCGACGTATTGGGCGTCAGGTTAGCTTAGTGAAGTGCGGGTAGGAAGTTATAGGAGGAAGGGTGTCAAGGGTGGTTAAAAGCGATGGAAAAATAAAATAAAAAATAAATACTAGACAAGTGACAGTTTTGAAAAGTGACTTTTTTCAATTTTGACGTGTAAATACGTTTTTTGTTAATAAAATAAAAATTTAGATTGAATTCCTGATAAAATTCTACGGTTTTTTAAATTTCGACAGATTTTGAAATTTTAATTTTAAAAAATGTCTTTCAAAATAGCTATTCAGCCAATGGAGCCAATTTACTATATTGCATTTGATTTACCGCACCAAATGTTGTAAGATTCCGATAACAATACAATAACGAATCGTGCGAACAAAAATTTCCATTGTTAAGTTTCAACCACATGTGCCTTGCAAATAAAAAAACGTTTTGTGTATATTTACTGAATAAAAAATAATATCAGTCTTCCAACTTTTTTTTTAAATTTAGGGTACATCAACTTTCTCTTAATGTACGCAGTTAGTAAAGTTCAAATTCCTAGTTACAATGTATTCAGTTTTTGTACAGTAACTGTACTTCTTTAATATTTAATATAAAAGACATAAATTAAATTTTAAGTTAAATTTCGGAGTCGAATTTCCACAGTTTTTTTGTACCGGAATAATTTGCTCGTCTACGATGTTACGTTTCCTCATCGGTGGTCGGTATCTCTGCGCAGCGTCACAGTGATATATTCCTCACTCTCTTTTTCTTAAAAGCTGGGAGCCGAGCTTTGCCGATCACCAAAGCGAATACGAGGTGCAACGACATCTCCCAGCAGACCCGTCGCTATTTATTTTCTTTCCTTTCTACTCTTTCTTTTCTTCTCTCCGTATACTCACTTTTATCCGTCTCTTTTCGCAACTCTCCATCACCCTCCTTCGTCTTTCAGTGGAGAATTTTTTCGCATTCTTTTTGCCGGTGCCTCGAGCTAAGTTTAGCCTCTCTCTTTAGTTCTCTCGATTCCCCATTGGCCATTCCTCTCGGCTCTCTTGCCCCCGTTAATCCCTGCTTCCCGCTCGCGAATCCAAAGCCCGGAAAGACGTGTAGGTGTAAGAGAGTGAGAAAAAAAAGAAGAAAAAAAGAGGGCTCGGTCTCTCGTTAACGCATAAAGGGACGCGTTACCAGTACTCTCTTATAATGGGAACGCGCCAAGGAACCGCACGAACGTGCTGGCCTTCGAGACTTTTTCTTCGTACATCTCCTCCCCCTTCCCTCCTTTCACGGCATACCCCGTCGCCCG